>SKCR01023431.1:0-260000 GCA_019454045.1 Zanthoxylum bungeanum | reverse complement strand
GTGTGATTGTCTTGAATATAGCTCTATAACAACTTGACAAACATATTAGTACATTTACTCCCCCTTAAACCAAGGGTGAGGGTAAAACAAGTTTTAATCTCATTTCTAATGATTTCTCCCCCTTTGACATCATCAAAAAGTGGAGAAGCAAAATTAAGTTATAAAATGAGATACCAATAGATGTGTTATAAAAAAAGATACCAAAAGTAAAAATATGCACATTTGGCATTTCCCCCTTTTTGCCATAAAAAATCAAAATTCATGCATAAAATAACATTTTTCAAAAGATAAATACTCATGAATACCATTAAAATCTAAGATCATCTTAAGCATGATTTCTCCCCAAATTTGATACAAATTAAAAATAAATCAATAAATTCATTTGAATATCATATCACTTTTAAATATTCTTTCAAAATGAGTCATTTTATATCATGATACCAATTAAGATCAATGACTTCAATGCATTTTAATGATTGTCTTCTTATGAATATCTTACCAATTACTAAACAATCAAAATCCATGCTTTTCATGATTATTCAATTATACATACATTTCATGAAGTTCATCTAAGACTATGCCAATTACATGCATTTCATTTTCAACCAATTAGTTCATATGGCAAGGCATATTCAATCAAGTGATCACATATATTGTATTTGACTCAATAAATTTCATGTGATACCAATTGAAATAGAATAGGGGTTTGAATATATGATTAAGGCACTAAAGGATATCAAATGAACAATTGATACCAATGGAAGTTTGAATACTTGCCTAATCATTTCGTATGCTTCAAAACATTTATATCAATTTGAAATATGCATACATACATAATTTAGAGGAAACGGTACCAATGTTTCCGTAAATACGGATTTTACCTTTACCGTTGCGAATCCTCATCTCTTTGAGCTTTTGGGATCAATTTTGCAATTTATCTTCTTTAAAGTTCCATTCCCAAAGCTCCCCCTACAAATTTTTCAATTATACTTTGGTACCCAAACTTTCTTGGGTCCATTGGGGTTAGTTTTGATTCATTGAGGAATCCATGCATTCTTCATCACATTCATATACATGCATTCAAAAATTTTATGTCCCTTTGTGTTACAAGAATGGCATGTGACATTTTCATCTATTTCATTCTTAGCATGAGAATATGATGCCTTAACAAAGTAATTCTTCAAAAATTTTCTTTTAATATAAGGCCTATATCCTAATCCTTCTCTTTTAAATGCACATTTTTGGGATCCAATAAGCATATTAAAGTTTTTATGTCCCAATGTGAATTTGCTAAGTATGTTTTGCAAATCTACAATCTTAGTATTCAATAAGACATTTTCATCTAATATAGATTCGCAATCGCATGTCTTAGAGCTAGATGGCATATTTAATATGGCATTTTCAAGTTCTAGCTTTTTAATCTTTAAACATGCATTTTCATCATTTAAGCATGCAATTTCTTTTTCATGTTTAGCCTTTAAGCATATCATATCATTGTCTAAAACATGAAATTTATCCATATTAGTTGCATGTTCAATTTTAAGTGTAGCATGCTCATTTTTGACCAATTTTAATTTCTTTTTAAGCATATCACATAATTCTTTTAAACCATTAAAAGCATCAAGTAATTCAGAATTGTGTACCTCTTCTTCTTCGCTTTCTTCTTCAATTTCAAATCGGATGTCTTCATCCGTGATAGCCATAAATGCTATTGATTTGTCTTTGACTTCAACTTCTTCCTCCTCGGATGAGCTTGAATCGCTAGAGCTCCAAGTTGAAGTTGCTTTCATTGCCTTTTTCTTTGATTTTCCTTTCATTTTCCTCAATGGGCAATCGGTAGCTATGTGACCCGGTTTGCTACATTCATAGCACATAATTTTCTTGTTCTTCCGCGGCCACTTCTCTTCATTCTTTTCATCCGTCTTTGATTTTCCCTTTTTTTTACGGACTTAAGAAGCTTCTTCAAGTTCTTGTTTATTTGAGCCAACTCATCATCACTATCTTCTTCTTCACTTGAGCTTGACTCATCTTTTCTTCTTGCTTTTAAGGCCAAGGATTTCCTTGTCCTTTTCTCATCTTCCTCCTTTTTGTCCATTTTGATTCCATTTCGTACTCAAGCAATTTGCCGACCAAATCATCCATCTTCAATGTGTTTATGTCGTTTGCTTCTTTAATGGAGGAGGTATAGCTTCTAAACTCTTTCGGGAGAGATCTCAAGATTTTCTTCACTTGATCCGATGTCCCGATGACTTTTCCCAATGCTCCCAAATGATTGATGATGACCGTAAACCTAGAAATCATGTGATCATTTCTTCCCCGGATTCCATCTTGAAATTGTCCAATTCGCACATGAACCGGTTGATCTTCGATTCCTTTACTTGGCTTGTGCCCTCGTTGATCATCTCTAATGACTTCCATAAATCATAAGCATTTCCACACTCCGGAAGTTTGTTTATTTTTGATCCCGATCAATGGCACATAAAAGTTGGTTGAGTGCCTTAGCATTTTGTGAGGCTAGTTTCACATCCTCACTATCCCATTCCAAACTTGGCTTCGGAATCTCAACCCATTGCTATCCCTCTTTGTTGGCCCTTTTGCACCTCGTGTGATAACTAAATAGGATGGCGATCATTGGCTAGGAGATAAGTCAACATTCTTGACTTCCAATAGTTGTAATCGGTTCCGGTGTAAAAAGGAGGTCTAGTTGTGGAGTATCCCTCGGCAAAATTTGAAGAGTGGCTTGTAGATCCCATAATCTATTCTCGGACGGTTAGGTCTTGTAGAGAATACCTCGCTCTGATACCAACTGAAAGTACCTACAAGCAATAGCGACAAAGAAATCTCTATACCCAAGAGGGGGGTGAATTGGGTTATCGCTACAAATGCGGAAATATAAAATCTTTGCCGATTTTAAGCTCTTATTACCAAGTGGGAGTTTTAGGCAATTTTCTCTATTCCAATTAATAGCCTATATGCAAGTTTCTAAGCAATATTATAAATGTAATCAAACTTGCAAATAAGTAAAAGTTAAGGGAAAGAGAAATATGACACCACGATATATAGTGGTTCGGCAAACCGTGCCTACGTCCACTCCCTCAAGCCTCGCTTGAAGATTTCCACTAGAATCGAGTTTTCCGTGGTTCACTCGTAACCAAGAGTTTTCCGCCAAGGCACACTCCGAACCTTTTACAAGATTGAGTTTTCTACGTAGGAGCACTCACAACCTTTACAACTTACCCAACCAATGGGATTTCACAACCCACAAGTGTTTTTGTTTTGGAAGATTTATTACACTTGGGCACTCACAAATAATAAGAAGATTGTGTGA
Source organism: Zanthoxylum bungeanum (assembly GCA_019454045.1). Taxonomy (NCBI): domain Eukaryota; kingdom Viridiplantae; phylum Streptophyta; class Magnoliopsida; order Sapindales; family Rutaceae; genus Zanthoxylum; species Zanthoxylum bungeanum. Next base: position 256,672 of record SKCR01023431.1, on the reverse strand, counting down.
GAGCAAACCCAAGTGTTTCTAAGCTCACTAAATGTATGGAAGGTGTGTGTGTGAGCTTGGATGAGTGTTTATGAATATGAAGGTGTATATCACTCTTTGTTTGCCTTAGAGAATATATATGAAGGTTTTCTAGATCTCTAACCTAAGGCAAAGGAGTTGGGGTTCTATTTATAACAAAATGCAAAGTTTTCCCCAACTTACAGCGAGACCGGCGAGCACACCGGCGAGGGGACCGGCATACCGGTCTAGGGCTCCAACGGTAACATAACGTTCAAAAAACTAGCCGTTGGACCGGCGAGCAAACCGGCGAGGAGACCGGTAAGTAGTGTGCCGGTTCCAGAGAGCATGATTGCTATGCCAATACCGGCATGGAGACCGGCGAGGAGACCGGCGAGGTATGGCCCGGTTCCAGTAGGCATGCGAAACAAGGGAAGACCGGTTTAATGACCGGTAAGGGACCGGTAAGGTCCATGCCGGTTCCAGAGAGCTTCCCTAAATACTAAAATGCAGATTTGAAGGTTTTAATGCATTTTGTACATGCCCCTAATGCATCTAAGTGAATGTGCATGATCTCTATGAGCTTAGGCACTTGAATATTACATTTCACAATACAAATTAAACCCTAAGCTAAGACTTTTGCAATATAATCTTTATTTGCCGCAAGTCTTCACATTCTCGCTCTTCACCGCATATGCTTCGACACTTTTTGAATTGCTTCGTGTTTGCACGTCGAAGTCGTCGATTGCGTTGACGTCATCAAAATCCAATTACGCGATCAAGTCGCCAACAATGTGCTCCTTCGTGTTTTTTGGCAGGTTGATTTGAAGGTTTTATTTCAATGGAATTTTATTTTGTAGGCTTTTAGTTGACTAAATTTAGAGGTTAGGGAATATTTTAAAATATAAAAATATTGAGTCCAAAAGAGAAGGTGGCATTCTGAGAATCGAAATCAAGCTTGTGACAAATCTGAGCATATGTAGTCGAAACCAGCTTCACTTCAGGAGCCCTTAGTGGTCGCGCTGTTCAATATCTGATTTGCAAGTATTATGAGCTCTACCATCTCGAAGAGTGCAGCGGAAACTGAATCTCGCTCCATTTGTTGTTGCGATTAAAAAAATACGGTGAATAAATGATTATTCATAAATATATTTTGTAATTTTTTTATGTTAAAAAAATAATTGTGGTATGTTTTGCTAATATTTTGATGCTGAATAAAACTTAAAAACTTTAGGATAGTCCAACTTACGATGTTTTTCAGGGGAGAATTTAATATATATGTAGTTTTAATTTTGTTTTGTTTTCTTTATAAAAATGTTATTTTCATTTTTAAAAGAAATCACGATAGATAATAAAAAAAATTTATCATTAATAAAATATTTGAAAATTATGTTTTGATCAAAATATAATTTTATCATCTCATCATAGATTAAATCACAATATCAATTTTTTTCATTGTTAAGAGCAATGATTTAAAACTTGGCCCGACCGGTCTGATACTCTTGGACCGGTCCTTTAGTTGGTCTGGGTGATGGCATAGACCCTTATGGACATTGACTCAATTAAAATAATAAATTAAATTATTATTATATTTTGATTATAATTTTGATAACAATTCTTATAATATTTGAAAACATACTAAAATTTGTGTTAATTATAATTTTTTTAAAGAAATTTATTCATTTTTATCATATTTTTATATAAATATATAATAAAATAATGATTTATTATTGGTCCTGTTTCGGTCTCTGATCCCATAAGAAATTTTCTGCATATTAAATGTATTTATATGGTATCGCATTAAAAGACATGTTTATTAATATGTGATTTTTATGAAATGTACAAATTGAAGAGATATGTCCCTTATAATGAAAAAATGTTACCATTTAAAGTGAAAATGTATATTGGAGAGTTATAACATTTTAAAAGATTGCATCCTTAAATTAAAAGTGTATTTTCAAAGAAATTCATTCATGTCTATAAATAGACCCCTTTGGGTTCTCATTCAGATTATTCAATTTTTTTCATTTGTCCTTAGGTATATTAGGAAGTTTAAGGTCTACATATTAGAGAAAATTTCCACCATTTTTCCTATTTTGTGTTCTTGATTCAAGGAGTACCCATAAATCAAGAAGTCACCACGAATCATGGGAGAACGTTAGCCACAAGATCCGTAGTGCTCCGAAGCGAGGCTAATAAGTCATTAAGGATAGAGAAAAACTCGATTTGGTGTAATTTTTCCTTTTCATCTTATATATTGTAAGGAGTCTATATGTTTATCTAATTTCTTTGATTTATGCAGTACATGCATGATAATTATTATTGATTATTGTTTCTTTATGAATTTGCATGATAATCACTTGTAAGGAGTCTATATGTTTATTTAATTTCTTTGATTTATGTAGTACATGCATGATAATTATTATTGATTATTGTTTCTTTATGAATTTGCATGATTAAGTGAATAACAACACGTCCCGTCAACAATAACTTATTAAATATTATTGTTATGGGTTGCAAGTGAGGATGGGTAGAGTATCACCATCAACAATTATCTGAAATACAAGAAGAAGCATATGAGTCTTGAAGATTTAGGAGTTTGATTGTGAATCGAAGAGGATAACAGGAAGTCCGAGAAGGCTAGCTACAAGACCATGGAGTCTAAGGCCAACATCGTTGAGAGTGGAAAAGGTAGCAAAAAGAGAAAGAACAATGAAACTGATTCTTCCCAAGGAAATAAGAAGTTCAAGTGGAAGTGTGCTACGTCTGTGGGAAAAGCGGTCACATAGTAAAGGACTGCAAAAACAATAAGTCTCATAACAAATGTAAGAAAAGGAAAAATGAGGCTCATATCACTGAAGATGAGCTGATGACTGATGAAACTTTAAAGATGAACCTTTCAGTAGTCGTAACTAAAGCCAACTTGATTGAAAACCCGAGAGAATGGTGGATAGACACTGGAGCTACTTTCCACATATATGATGATAGTATGATGATGTCTACATATCAAAAGGTCGACAATGTAGATCATTTGACCATGAGAAATTCCTACACCTCCAAAGTGGTAAGACAAGGCATATTTGAAGATGACTTCCGAAAAAAAAAATTGACATTGAAAAATGTAATGCACATTCTGGACATCAGGAAGAATTTATTTTCGGGATCTCTCTTCAATAAGAATGGCTTTAAGTTAGTCTTTATTTTTGACAAGTTTGTTCTTACCGAGAATGATATTTATGTAGGAAAATGATACTTCATTGAGGACCTTTTCAAATTCAATGTAATGACTGTCAATCGACACAGTGCTATTAATAATAATAAAGTCACATCTTCATATGACATGGTATGATGGGCATGTTAATTATGATACAATGTATAAATTAATTAACATGGTCATTATACCTAAATTTACAATTGATAACCAATATAAATGTGAAACATGTGTTGAAGCGAATGATAAAAGTAGGTATCATTGACGAACCCAACAAAAAAAACACTTTTATGAAACAATAGAAGAGAAGGCATAATCTATATAGAAGTAGCATGTTCTTGTAAGTCTAAATAAAGTTTGTGCAAATCAAAAGAATATCAGAAGGTATGTCACCAACCTGGCAAAATCAATACTATAGGACCTTTTGGGGGTGACCCCTTTATCCAATGAACTTATCCAATGTCTCAGATTTTTTTTTCTTTCTGCTGGTTTCTTAATCTTCCATCCTTTTCTGTAGTTACAATTTTTTTTTCCTCATTTTCAGACAAAACACTTTCATCTTTCATGTTATTAAAGATTTTCCTAGATGTTCTGTAACATTCTGGTTACTGATACTTTCAGTATCTTGTAATACAAATATTACAAATATTTTATTGGGAAATTGGGAAAATCCGAATTTGGCTTAATCCCGGCCTCTGATGAACAAAGTAGACCCAGACAGCAGACCCACACAGCAGACCCTGAGAGCAGACCCTGATGATCAGACTCTGGAGATGCGTCTGGCGTCAGACCCTGAAGGCAGACCCTGAAGACAGACCCTGGTTCAGACCCTAAAGGCAGACCCTGAAGGCAGATGCATAGGTATGATTCAGACTCAGATGGCGATTCAAACCCTGAGCGAAGGCGTATAGCGTCAGACCCTTAAGCGAAGTGCTTCTGGCGGCAGACCCTGTTTCTGAAGGCGAGCCTCTGACGCGATGATGAAGGTGAGGATAGGTAGAGTATCACCATCAACAATTATCTGAAATACAAGAATAAGAATATGAGCCTTGAAGATTTAGGATTTTGATTGTGAATCGAATAGGACAGCAGGAAGTCCAAGAATGCTAGCTACAATACCATGGAGTCTAAGGCTAACATCGTTGAAAGTGGAAAAAGTAGTAAAAAGAGAAATAACAATAGAACTGATTCTTCCGAATGAAATAAAAAGTTCAAGTGGAAGTGTGCTACGTCTGTGGGAAAAGCGGTCATATGGTAAAGGACTGCAAAAATAATAAGTCTCATAACAAAGGTAAGAAAAGGAAAAATGAGGCTCATATCACTGAAGATGAGCTGATGACTGATGAAATTTCAGAGATGAACCTTTCAGTAGTCGTAACTAAAGCCAACTTGATTGAAAACACGAGAGAATGGTGGATAGACACTGGAGCTACTTTCTACATATATGTTGATAGTATGATGATGGCTATATATCAAAAGGTCGACAATGTAGATCATTTGACCATGAGAAATTCCTACACCTCCAAAGTGGTAAGACAAGGCATAGTGATTTTGAAGATGACTTCCGGAAAAAAAAAAAAAAAATTGACATTGAAAAATATACTGCACATTCTGGACATCAAGAAGAATTTATTTTCGGGATCTCTCTTCAATAAGAATGGCTTTAAGTTAGTCTTTATTTTTGACAAGTTTGTTCTTACCAAGAATGATATTTATGTAGGAAAATGATACTTCATTGAGGACATTTTCAAATTCAATGTAATGACTGTCAATCGACACAAGACTATTAATAATAATAAAGTAACATCTTCATATGACATGGTATGATGGGCATGTTAATTATGATACAATGTGTAAATTAATTAACATGGTCATTATACCTAGATTTACAATTGATAACCAATATAAATGTGAAACATGTGTTGAAGCGAATGATAAAAGTGGGTATCATTGATGAACCCAACAAAAAACACTTTTATGAAATAGAAGTAGCATGTTCTTGTAAGTCTAAATAAAGTTTGTGCAAATCAAAAGAATATCAGAAGGTATGTCACCAACCTCGCAAAATCAATACTATAGGACCTTTTGGGGGTGACCCCTTTATCCAATGAACTTATCCAATGTCTCAGATTTTTTTTTCTTTCTGCGGGTTTATTAATCTTCCATCCTTTTCTGTAGTTACAGTTCTTTTTTCCTCATTTTCAGACAAAACATTTTCATCTTTCATGTTATTAAAGATTTTCATAGATGTTCTGTAGCATTCTAGTTACTGATACTTTCAGTATCTCAGCACCGAATCCAAGTGTAAACAATATTCCAAAGCAATTTCAAATATTTAATTTGTAAATTAAACTTTATCAAATTCTTCAATAAATTTTAAAGTTTCGAAAAGTCTCGAAAAGCAAACGGATGTTCTCTCTCTCTTTTTTGAGCCAGTTACTTATATAAAATTACAAATATAATTTCTGTTTGTATCACCCAAACCAAACTGTTAGGTTTAAATTGTTGGCAATATTTCATGCCAAAACCATTCCTTTAAGTTTTATTATGGTTAGGCAATTTTGGATAAGCAATTGAAGTTATAGGATGAAGTTGTTTGAAGTGAGTTAGAATAAAGTCTATTCGAATGGAAATCTTAGGCGTTCAAATGAAATTTCCGATATTCAAATAAGAATGTGATATCAAGGAAATCCTCATATTTTATTTCCCTTTATTTTTGAGTTCACCCTTAACGACTTCATTGATCTTATGTTTTCCTTCTATTGGTGAATCTATTCATTGATAACCATCAAAATAGCAAACACAAATCAAATCCTAACTTTTAAAGTTCTAAAATGAAAATTAGATGTTGAAGTCCCGACAAGAGCAAGTTCATTTATTTGATTTACTATAAAGACTTCGGAGTTTTTAGAGAAAACTACTTGATAGAGATTTGAAAAGTTGTCTTGGGTTATTACAGTTGGGGTAATAGAGTCAGCAAATGTTTGCCTCAAATCTTTTAACCATTACTGTAAGTTTCGAATTTGAATGATAGCATATACCTGTTAGGGTTGTGCTCTGAGCGCTAATCCGGATCGTATTTATGAACGATTCATGAATACGAACAATTACTTTTTCCATAATATTACGTATTTATGGTAGCACATCTTATCTCTTATATACATATTTGATTTAATTTCGATTAGATTGAAACTAAATATGGTTTAGTGATGTATATATATTAGACAAAGACTCGAAAATATATATTGTAGTGTACAATTACAACGAAATTTGTAATTGACATTGAGAAATGTCACTACTATAAGTATATTCTTAAATAAAGTTCATAGTCAAGATTTACTGACACAGATCGGTTTGTAAAATTCGGTGAGACCAGTACATGTTGTATATCGAGACTTGGTATGATGGTCGATCCCAATAAACCATAAATTTTTTTTTCGAAACTCGTATAGACATGTAGGTGTTTATTTGATAAATATTGAGCGACTCACTGAAGATTTTCTAATAGACGGTACATTAATATTAATAGTAATCTTCTCGAATCGAGTAACATAATGGTTTTTAGACTTGAGATACCATAGTGGATATATGAGTTATCCTCCACACTTTCATGGTAGTCATATCACCGACCTATTTAGGTTAGACCTCCGCCTGTTTGTTGGGTGTGGACTGATGCTTATGATATCCAGTGTGTATCAAGATAAAATTCGTAAATCCTGTGTATAGAGCATAGGTATCCTACACGTGTTTGCGATCTTTTAAATCCATGGTTGTGATACACTACGGAAGAAAGTTCTGAGTATTATTAAGAGATCACAAATTTATAAGTCGACTATATTATACCTTAGAGATTTGACGTTTGTATCTATATCTCTGGTATAAATATGTATTACATGTGGCAGAGGGATTATACATATGCGATGATCTCGACTTGTATAGTTCAGTCAATTTATATGTGGTCGTCATAATTTACGAGTGGGTGAATTATGGACATGGAATTGGATTCCGTGACAGATAAACATGAACTTAGAAAGTCTCATAATATGAAGTGTACTCGTTGAGCACTTGCGCAACACGTTATAAGTAATACTGATTATTCATAATATTTTATCGGATTAAACCAGTTAATTCGAATTGCTTAATCGATAAACGAAACTACACATGCTGTGGTACTTTTTGGTCTTTCAAAATATGTATTTTTATTTGATACATGATTAGATTAGATACATATTTTTTGACAAGTGGTTTGTTGACACTTGTAAAGTAGATTAGTTGTATTTGACTTATTTAATTTTTACTTTACAAGTGTGAAGTGACTTAATTATTTATTATATATTATTTGTGATATGTGGTAAATATTAGGGGTGAACACAATTTCGGGTCAAACCGCGAACCGCATCGAACCGCACCGCACCGAACCGAACCGTGCGGTTTGAAAAAATATTAAAAATAATTTTGAACCGCACCGAATCGAACCGCAAATTTCGGGTCGGTGTGCGTTTTGACCAATGTCAAACCGTAAACCGCCCAAACCGCATATTTTGACTCGAACCGTGACCCGAACCGCCTAAACCGCCGACCCGCGTACAAATTAAATATTATTTTATATTTTTCTTCTTCTTAAACTATGAAAATTAAGATATTTAATGATCATATAACAATATGTAATGAATAAATGAAAATTATGTAATTTTTTCTTCAATTATAATGTGAAAACACACAAAATTTTCTTTAAAAAAAATTTATAATCCAAACCGCCGACCCGAACCGCCCAAACCGCTAAACCGCCAACCCGAACCGCCGCGGTTTTCCTTATCAAATTTGCGGTTCGTTTTCTAATTTCCCAAACCGCCAACCCGCGCGGTTTGAAGTAAAATACAAAAAAAAACCGCCCCGAACCGCACCGCGAACACCCCTAGTAAATATTAGGCCATTTGGTTAGCTTCTTTACCAAGCTTTATTTGATTACTATTTTGAATAATTATTTTTTACCAAAACGACCCCAAATATTAGGCCATATTATGTATTTAAAGAAAATTATTTTCTCTTCTTTGTTTTTTGGTGGGTTGGCCGAACCTAGCTCTTCTTCAACCTTGAAAAAAGGGGAAAAAAAAAAAGAAGAAAAACCCCAACGAGAGTAGAGAAAAAAGAATCATCAAGAAAAATTTTTGGAAGAAGACTTAGAAGATTAAATGTAATTTTTTTTTGTTTTCTTTATTTTTAGAAAATTGTTTTTTATTGTTCTTGTTAAAAGCAAGAGATGTAGAGATTTTTTTTCTTTTACTCTAATTTTGGAGCTTTTTGATTTGGTTGAAAGATTAAGTGACTTGTAGCATGTGTAAACTTATTTGGAGCTAGATTAAGGTAATTTGAGTTCAATTTGTTGTTTGAAAATTTGGTTGACATTCTAGAGTGTAATAACCACTCGCCTATAATTGTTATAGGGTTTTTCTTTTATGGTGGCTTTGTTTGGTTGTTGGATTAATTTGATTAATCTTGATTTTAGTTGGATTAAAGCTTGAAAAAACATGGTTAATTGACCCAAAAATCGATTCTGTTTTGACCTGGACAGAATTGAATTTTTCATATTGTTAAAATTTGTTTTTGTATGTTTTGTATGTATATTGGGTGTTAGAATAATTGTCAGAAATTATTTCAGAGTGAAAATACGTAAAACGATGAAAAACGGTATTACCGAGTGAAAACTTATTTGGAGCTAGATTAAGTAATTTGAGTTCAATTTATTGTTTGAAAACTTGGTTGTCATTCTAGAGCGTAATGATCACTCGCCTATATTTATTGTAGGGTTTTTCTTTTATGGTGGCTTTGTTTGGTTGTTAGATTAATTTGATTAATCTTGATTTTAGTTGGATTAAAGCTTGAAAAAACATGATTAATTACCCAAAAATCGATTTTGTTTTGACCTAGACAGGATTTGAATTTTTCAGATTGTTAAAATTTATTTTTGTATGTTTTGGATGTATATTAGGTGTTAGAATAATTACCGGAAATTATCTCAAAGTGAAAATATGCAAAAACGATAAAAAAAACGACATTACCGAGTGAAATTCAGCTTTACCAGGTAAAGACTGCCCAAACACTATTCACTGTTCGAGCAGCCCATCCATAGACTAAAAACTATTGGGGCTGACCTGAACAAGCTCATGTGGTTTCAATTAATCCGTTCGGCCGAAAACGCGTTATGCTATTTTACGAAAAAAATTATTTACTTAAAAATTTCATAATGTTTTCATAATTTGTTATGTCGTTATTTGATATCTAAAAAATATTTAGGTGAAATATGAAAACTTATTCATATAGGATACCAAATAATTTATTCAGCAACTTTGAAAATTTTAAAATTACGATTTCGCCTAAACCGCTCTTCCCCAACATCGCTTTATTATTTACTTAGATTAAGAGTAATAATTGATTAGATTTAAGGATGTGTTCTTAGCCATATAAACTTTATTCTAAGACTTATCTTTGATAGAGTTGTAGATTTAAATTCCACATTGTTTACACTTGTAGGTATATTAAGATCAGAACCTTAGCGATTTCACAAACTGCAAACCAAACCAAACCAAACCGAACCAAAATCTTTTCGTCATTTTGTTTTTAGCAGTAAAATTTCTGTCCCAAGTCAAGAAAAATAGACAGGGCCAGAAATGTGAAATGATTGTAACAATAGTAACATCAAACTATTACAATATAAAGAACATCAAGCTATAGAGCTATACATTCCAGCAAACAAATTGACTATTTACATATCATAATCCAATGAGGCAGAATTCAAAATCAATGCTGGAAAAACTGAAATAGAACATTCACTTTCCATCAAAGAGGTACCTAAAAGATTAAAGAGGTGAATCAGTCAAAATCCAAACATCGTAATTTCTACAAATCAATGCATATCAGCTACGTACCAGAAATCAGCTGCAGACCAGAAACATATGAAAAGGAAATATATGATCTACCATTTTAAAAGGATATGCTGGTGAAAGTCATCTTGCGGAAAAGGCCTAAACACATTTACAAATACAGGCAATGTCACTGAAGGACGTGCATGAAACGAGGAATCGATCAAAATAATGCACTGTTTGTTGCACACCATTGCCTGTAAGTGTATTTATTAAGCTCGTATCATCTGCACATTTCACATAAAATTTGCATCAACTCAAAAGCTCAGAAATAGCCTTCAGTGAAATTTCAATCAGCAAAATCATACAATGACCATTTTTTGGCCATTGATAATTCCTTGCCATACTTTCCAAGCAAAACCCGATATTTAGAAAGTGATAATATTTTCCTGAGGTGGACCACAAGTGTTTTTTTTACTGTTTTTTAACTTTTTTCCTTGGCAAAAACAGTCATAGTTTCTTAGCAAATATGATCAACATTAATAACAACTTATAGTAATGATTATTACCATCTTTGGGTTGTTTCTTCCTTTCAGTGTTTTCATTGCTGCTTCTGCAAATGCTTGTGCAACTTCTGCATCAGCTTCCGCTGCCTCTGCCTCCCTTGCTGCTTCTTCAGCTTCTGCTATGGCAGCTTCAGCCTCTGCAACTGCTCGAGCAGCAGCTGCAGCGGCCTCTTGTGGAGTCATACTCCTTATCTTGGCTAACTCTAGATCAATCTGAGATTTTGTAAGAACACTGATGTCATCATTATTGACTTTATGAGAAATCCTCTGCCTTCCCTCCAGTCTGTCCTGAAAAGGTAGAGTAGGTGCAATCCGATATTTGCGTTTAATCTGCAAGGACAAAATTACAAACCGGCATCAAATCCAAACTTAGTACACGGTCAAACTACTATCACTAGGACAACAAACCAATTTTCAGGTATATTTGGTTCCTAGTCAAAGTGGTTTCACGTGGGCATAGGAAAGAATTCGCTAATCATAATAATGGATTAAAATTACACCCAATCAAGCATCAATGATCAAACCAAGAAATTGGGCAGTTCGTGCAATAATAAATTCAATCAAAATTAAGATACAGATTGTCATAGAGAAATCATAATCAATTCCAAATACTGTTCCACCAATCTAAATTGGGAAGCAGATAGAAGCAATGCCAAAGTCTTTGAGAACACAATGTTAAGTTGTTACCACATATTTTGATTCAAATGTTTAAAAGATCCTTGGTCACTAATGGCAAGTACCACAATTTGATTTCATTAAGGTTAATGAAATCAAAGTATAGCGTTTATCCAATCAGTTATCAGTACATCACAGGTTTGTAATGAAAGAGTACCTTAACGAGTTTTCCAGTTGCTGCCAAATACTTTAATTTAGCTGACAATAGCCTCTTAAAGTCTGGAGGTGCCCAGTATTGCTCCTGCAGAATAAATATTAAGTGAAAGTCATTCAAGTAAGACAACTAAATTAGTAAATATGCAGATACATATTATGTCTTCCAAATATGTGTGTGTGCGCGCGTGCGCGCGCACTCAATAAAACACATGAAACACTCAAGGTCAAGGAGCAACAACAAGCATATCCAATTGCAAAGTCGTGAGACCATGCCTATATGTCCAATACACGGCTAAGTGAAGGGTGTGTGGTCAATACGAACTACGCAAAGGTGAAAAACATAGTGCTCCCGCTGATATCAGGAAGTCCAATTTTGTCAAAGTATCATCCGGTCCAGTACTCATTTCCAGCCTCAATTTTCATCAGCTTCATACAACATTGGTAAAAAGTTGAAAATTGAAAATCCTTCTACGTGTATCAACCTGACTCTAATCAAAAGCCATTATCTATAATGTCCAATTTTAAGATAATGCAGTAATCTTCAATAAGATTAACAATAACATCAAAACCAGAAAGAAAAGTTCCCATAACATAGGAACCAAAAAATTCTACAACGCTTTTGTTTTCCCTCAAATAGAGAAGTACCTCTATATATGCAGTGATGGTTGTCTTATTAGAACCCCCAGGCTCCTTCAACGTAGTTATAGCCTCCATTATAAGGTTATCCAACCTATAAAAATGAAAACAAAGAACTTAACGATGTTTCAAGATTCACGTAATGGAAATACAATCTACTACTGCTCATTTCATGCAGAGTATAATCATAAATGGCATTGGATTTGGAGCATACGACATATTTCAAAGTGGAAGCACCACACATAATCAAATTACTTAAGATGTTTTTAAGTCACAAAGCTGAAAATTTTCATCAACAAACTCGCAATCATGGTAGTGAAAACAAATATGTCCAACCTTACAATAGATCTCTTGGGTGCAGCAGCAATCCGAGGCAAAGCACCAGTATCTGCGAGTGGTTTAGCATCCACAATTTCTTCCTCATCACTTTGAACAACGGTAACACTCAGAGCTAAAGGGTTCTCTTCTGATTTTGCAATATGCGGTATTCTTTTCACATTAAACCTAGATTTCTCTCGTGATCCCCATCCATTTGACATCACACTCATATTTCTCCACTTGTCCTACCCCACATCAAAACCAAACATATAAATCACCATCACACTATCAACGAGTTTACCAAAAGGCATATACCCAATATAAATAGACAAAAACTGTAAAAACAACTTACCTTGAGATCAACATTAGAACGCAGATACAAGACACTACTAAATTCGGGATCTTTAAGTATTGTGCGCCATTTTCCAGCTCCGTGTTTGACAACCCCAGCTTTCAAAGCGGCTTCTTCTTCTTGTGTCCACTTCTGCTTCGGGGCACCCATAAAGAATAGCTAAAATAAAATTCAAAAAGGATATGAATTATGTGAATTGCAAATGTAAAGCACAATATATCAGCACAGGATCAAACTCACTCAATAACTAGAGGTTTTTTTTTTTTTTTGCCAATTATTAAATAATACTTTTCACTATCAGCCAACAGAAAACACACATATTTCTAATTTCGTAAAATATCAACATTTGTAAATCAAATTCTACAAAATTCATAACGCGCTTACAGCAGGAAATTATTTAGAACAAATCAAATTTAAGAAAAAAAAAGTAATTAAATCATAAACCCTAATAAACAACCTGATCTAACAAAAGCGAATTAAAACAAAGCACAGAGTATTACAAATATTCGAAGAAACGAGAAACTTACCTGCAGGACTAAAGTTCGCGGAAAAATACGGAAGCTTTAGTTTTTAATTTTTTTTTCCACCAAAAAAACAAACAAATTGAATTTAGGGTTTTCAATTTAGGCTCAAAAGCGGAACACGTGTGTTTCGCCTTTGACACGTGTTTGTGAAATTGGAAGGGCATGGGGGTAATAAAGTTACGGGAGGGCAAATGGAGGACGTACACGTGTCGGCTTAAGCGGATTCACATTTAAAAAGGGCTGGCAGAGATGAAGAGGGGCCTTTGGGCCGGGCAACTATCAGGCTAAAAGTACAAGAAATTCTATTTAGCACCAACATTTTTCTTTGTACCCCATTTGAAATTTTTTATACTTTCTATTTCTTTTTTCCTTTTCTTTCTCTCTTTACAAGGAAACATGACATAATTTCATTCCAACTATATAGGTTATGTTTGGTATGCCTCTCCTAATTTTTTTTTTTTAAAAAAAAAGGTTATATTTAGTATTATGGTTAGATATGTGATAAGATGAAATATAAATGTCTGTTTACAAGTTGTAACTGAATAACAGAAATTTACAAATACAACGAAATGAAATTCAAATACACAAAGATATTGAAACAACCAGTAACAGTGGACAACAGTAGAAGAGGTTCAGAGTCATGTGCAGCACAGTCTCCTTAAAAACAATTTTGCCTCCTACCAGTGGTGCTTAGGATCTTAAAGATAAATGTTTCTCAGGATGAAATGAAATCGTGGTAATTTAATAGCACTTCCAAATCACACACAATGAAAGAATTTGTGTTTGAACTTGATCAAAATAAAACTAATGTTGCTCTCGGTTGGTGGCCGGCCCTGATGCAAAATTCGTGTGAGTGGTGGTGTTTTTGTGTGTGTCTTAATATGTGTTTATAAAAGGATTTAAGAAAACAAACCCTACAAAATCCATAACCATTGGGAATTAATTTTTTAACATAAAATAAAATTACATATCACATTTGAACAACCATTTGTTCATCATATTTTTCAATCGCAATACCAAAAAAAGCACATTCATTACAAATAATTTCTCGTATCTATCTCTGACGTTCTGCTAATGTTCATGTAGCCTCCACGCGGGGGAGGATATTGGGATATCCGAACGGAGTCAAACTCTGAATAATTGATAATTTTAGCCAAAAATAAACTAAATACTGATGTGTGGGGAAAATTGTGAACGTGAGATGCTTTTAAAGTATCTGATCCATCAATAATGCACGAAACATACTCAAAACTCTTCTACCATAAGTATTCATAAAACTGTTCTCAATCATCTTTCACCATTCTATTCGACTCTTGCAACTTCTAGCATAACATATTTTTGTTAGAGAACAGCTGATTTACAGAGAGAGATAATATTTTTCATTGGGCTCCCTCTCCATCGGTCGATATATAAAGGTGTTTTATTTATTATTATTATTATTATATTATTATTATTATTATATTATTATTATTATTATATTATTATTATTATAATATAATAAAATAATAATATTATTATTATTATTATTAAAAAATAAGTATAATGTTAAAGGCATAGATTGTGAATAAGTTGGCAACATAAAATACTGCGTGTTGACATTGAATTTTTGAGATCAATGACTATTATTCATTTATGTAGTAGTTTTGGTTGATGATGATCTCTGCAACTAAGATATTCAAATAGTTCGGCAAGGGCAAAGAGAGAACTTCCATTTTTGGGAGAATCAGACGGTCAGATGTATAGGTCAGTTCTCAGGCAGTACGAGAACTCGAACACCCCTTCCTCGGATATGGCGCAGATTTCATGGATCGACAACATCATAACCGAGGCCGACCACTTAGGACCGGCGGCTCGGTTTGATGTATCTTACCTCTTGGAACAAGATGGTGAGTTCAGATGTTTCGGGTCAGGACGGAAACAGTTTAGGAAGCTCGGCAGGTCACTTGACCGACCTCTTAAGACAGACGTGAGTTCAGAGTAGTTGGATTTTTCCCTCCAAAATCAACTTTCACATTCGAAATCCAACATGCTGTCATCATTAATGAAAAAACGTGACATTGTACTTTTACGACGTGATGTGACGGGAAATTAGAGGGTAGGTTTTGCTTTCGGCGATGGCAGATTGGGGAAGAGAACTTGTCAAATCACCGGAAACCCGCAGACCTGCAGAGCTGATGTCACAAAGATATGGGAACAATATTGAATATTCATTAGTATATAAGGGGATGGCGATCTCATTTGTAAGTGTTGAAAAAACTTTCATTCGATTACTACTTGTAAGAAACGCAAAGAACAACTAATAGCTCGGTTACTATTAGATCTGTCCCTAAACAGGTCGGTCCAACTCGTTTTGGTAATAAAATAATCACATCTACTTTGTGCCCGTGGACGTAGGCTGGATTAGCTTCGCCGAACCACGTTAAACACTCTTTGTCGATTTTTTGTGTTTATCTTGTCTTTTACCAAATTTGTTTTTGGTCTCCCATAACCAAACAAATTCAAGATTGAAGAAGGATTGTCTCGGGAGGGTTATCTCGCAACTGCCCCTGAGACGAAAATCACCCGTCAACAGTTTTAAATCAAAAGTTTAAGTTAAAATAGCGAAATTCGCATCTAAAAATAACTTATTACGTTTACTTAAAAGATTTGGAAAATGTAACTATGTAAGACTTGGCTCAAAACAAATATATGGGAAAGCTGGATTGGGTCTCATTTTTTCATTAGCTGTTACCTTTTATCTGTAAGTGGGAGCTGATAATGAAACCCATCAATATTCGGATAATGGGAATATACTTTTTAAATATTATCACACACAACTTTGTGTGATACAAGTGCAAGAATAGCTCATCCTCCAAAAGAATAGGCATTAAGCAATAAGCAAACAAAATGAGTCCTTTTCAAGGATGCAATTTTAAAAACATCTAAATCAAATCAAATAAAATCTTTATTCATTTTCCACTAGGTAGAAGTAGAATCCGTTGTATAGATCCGCATTGTATTATTTCCATAATTATTTTTTAAATTTTTTTTGGAAATGTTGGAAATCCTACTGCTAAATCACTCAGTCCTGGTTTAAACAGAACAGGTAAAACTCCCGACTGCCCCAGATTCTTACAAAAAATACACCCATAAACTCGAACTCATGACCTAACAGTAAAATTTTAAACCCTTTACCACCGAACCAAGATTTCTATTTCAAAATTCTCCACTAAGCATCACATCCTTTCTCATTGTTATGTTTTCTCTAGGGGTGGCAAAACGAATCAACGAATCAAATTTATATCGAATCCTAAACAAATCGAATCAAAATGTGATGGATTCGCATTCGATTCGTTTATTAAACGAATCCTAATATCAGGATTCGTATTCGATTCGTTTATTAAACGAATCGAATACGAATATCCGTTTATTCGTTTAGTAAATGATATTATTTAATAAAATAATTTACCACACTTAGATTTACATTAATTCTTCATAAATATATACATATGAAATATGTAATTAATATATTTACTAAATATACCTCACCAAATATCGAAAATATTACATTTTCTATAATAATTAGCTATAATTTCTTGAATTTTAATTGAAAATTAACAAGAACTAGTAAATAAAAATAATAAAACGAATCCTAAACGAATAAACGAATTAATGAGCTTAAATTCGTATTCGATTCGTTTAATAAACGAATCGAATCGAATCAACTCATTTATTAAACGAATCCATTTTTTCAAACCCGTATTCGTTTTAAAGCGAATCGAATCGAACGAATAAACGAATCCTGACCCAAATTGCCACCCCTAGCTTTCTCCAGCCAGACAAGCCATAAAAATGCCCCCTTAAGAAATAATTAATTATAAAATATGCCCACTTAATAATTTTAAAAATAAAATATGCCCATAAACAACAAAAAGACAATGTAGCTGTCCAGCTTACTTTCATAGGAATTTCCAATCGTTTTTTACATAAATGTGAGCTGAACTTTGATCAAATGACCAACAATAGTAATTTAAACAGAATCTTCCAAGCAAGAGTATCAAATCTTATAACAAGAATAAATGGCAGAAAAATACATATAAGAAACTAAACAATTGAATTATAATTCGACTTAGTACCAAGCTTCAATCAAGTTGCCACTCATTATCAGAAGCAAGCTTCCAGCAAACAGCAGCAACACAGAGCAGCCAAACTGCATGGTTATAACAATAAGACACCAAATTAAACTTAGTTTCAAGATAAATGCTTCAAGTGTAGTGATTATCAGAAATGCTTGAGATATTGTCTTCGAGGTCAAAAATTCGTCTATATCAGAGTCCAATGACCTCAATATGAATGACGTGAGATTTCCCGGATATTTTAAAAAAATCTTAATTATTTAAACTGAAAAAGGCCAGCATGAACCTTCACGCGGGTCAGGTCGGGCAAATTTTTATTGAATAGCAGGGTCGGGTTAAGACAAATCCTAAGCCCCAAACTTGAAAAATGAATTAAAAAACACTATGCAAGTCGGAAAAATTAGCCTACTTTTTAAAGTTATGGGTCAAAATTTAAAAATAATAAATAAATATTGAGATACGGGGTCAAACCCGTTTTTTTAATTAATAATTGTAAATTATTTTTCCCTAGTAAGTAGGCTAGGAGCCTAGAACTAACAAAACCTTGGAAAAAGCGAAATCCGTTATCTAGAAGTTCGTAACTGATAAAATGTCCAAAACACCCTTCACTGACTCCAATGAACAAACTCAATCCTTTACGTGAAACGGGAAAAACAAATTTCCAATTCCCAATAGACTCCTAACCCAAAACTGCGCACGTTAGCTAAAGTACGCCTCATCTGCAAGTCAGATCTAAAAAATTTCAACTCCCCAGAACTTCGGTCAATGGGGTCACAATGAATATGTAACAAAACTTAAGAGGGCCATATCATTATAATTTAGAATATAGAGGGGATAAATAAAATTTACATAATCAATAAGATAAATTTCAGTTAGCGCCCGAGTTTCTTTAGTTTTTATATTATTGTTCAATTTTATAAAAAATTTACATATTGACCCTCAGATTTAGAATTTTAATAATGTCATAGACTGTTCAAGTTCGTTGGTTCTTCACTATGACCCCGTGTAACCAAAACTGGTTCGGCCACTGCACAAACATAAACTCTACACACTAGTTTACATGTATAAAAATATATAGCCGAGGTGCGTGGTCGGATGATTTTCAAATAATTTGATTTAAATTACCATCCGAGTTAGAATAGTAAAAAAATAAATGAATTTGTGTTTTGCCCATCAACTTATCTTTTAAAAAAAAA
The DNA here is from genome assembly GCA_019454045.1 of Zanthoxylum bungeanum. Lineage (NCBI taxonomy): Eukaryota > Viridiplantae > Streptophyta > Magnoliopsida > Sapindales > Rutaceae > Zanthoxylum > Zanthoxylum bungeanum. The sequence continues at coordinate 238,066 of SKCR01023431.1, read as the reverse complement.
ATGTATTAAAATACAATTTTACAGAGAGAAAATTACCATCCTTCCATGCAACCGACGCTTTGTTTTTGTTGAGGAGGGGGAGGCTGGCCGTATTGAGGAGCATACTGAGGAGGGTAGCCCCCCTGGGGAGGGTACCCGTATTGTGGAGGGGGGTACCCTTGCTGAGGAGGGTATCCCGGTGGAGGATAAGCGTCCTTCGATGGATATCCCTCTGGCGGATAACCTAACACCCGTTTCCAAACACAACCATTTAAAAAAAAATAGTCAAAACAAGATCCAAAATTTTAAAAACCAAAAACACCCAGATCCCAAAAAACAAAAATAGATCTGAAATTGGCAAAAACCCAGATAAATAAATTCAAATGAACGGAATTATAAGAATGTGATCAGAACCTTGAGGAGGGGGAACACCGACAGGGGGCTGATTCTGATTGTAGTAACTCATTGTTTGTGATGAAACTTTTTGATTGGAGAGTTTTTAGGTTTTGAGTATTGAATTGAATGAGAAGAAAAAAAAGATGATGAGAAAGAGACGTGTATGAGTTTTATTATAATAGAGAGCGAGGGAGAAGATAATTTTTAATAAAGGGATTAGTTGATGACGTGGCGGATTATTTGAGAATTTTGATTGGATGAAGTTTGGTCATAAAGGTAATTTTACGAAAGTAAGTACGTGTACAAAACGCGTATAGTCGTTGATAACATTTTTGTTTGCTTTGGGAATAAGATATTGTACCATCATAGGCCCAAGTTGATAGGTATGAATTTAACTAAAACTATACGAATATATAGGGTGGGTAAATGTTGGTTTGGTTGGAAATCAAGTCGAATACCAATTAGTTCAAGAAATACTAAATCGATCGGAATTAACATATCAAACCAAATCAATTTAGTTTGATTTAGTTTTAATATTTGGTTCACTTCAAATCCGAATTGAATCGATTTTTTTAAAAGAATTAACTCTAAATTGGTCGGTTCGGTTCACGATATTATAAACCGATCGGTTCACGATTCGAACCGAACCGAACAAAATCGATCGGTTTAATGCAAACATAAATTGAACACAAATCGAAAAACCGAACCGAACTAATATTTTCGGTTTGGTTAATTTACTCACCCCTACAAATATCCACGCGTTGCTACGATTATAAAAGATAAATATTAAAAGTAAATAACACATTTTTAAGTGATATGTGACTACACCACACCACATAATAATAAGAGAAAATAATAATGTCTTAATCAGCCAAAAAAATAAGAAATAAGATTTAACATGACATGCTATCCGTCAAATCCGAGTCTATGTCTTGAAAATTACATGATGTATTTATATAAGTCTTCACTTATAAATTTCAATCGTCCCACAAACGCTAATCACTACAAGAATTATGGCTTTTAGCGTCCAAAACTTTAGCGTCGACATAATATTCGACGCTAATTGTTACTTTTTTAGCGACTGAACAAAATTTCGACGCCAAAATTTGAATGTTTGGCATCGAAAACAGTTTCCGACGCTAAAATTATGACTATAGCGTCGAATATTATTCGACGCTAAATAATTTTACTATTGCAATACTTTTTTGTGCCAAATATTAAACTTTTAGCGTCCAAAATCTGTGTCGACACCAAAAACCAGACATTTAGCGTCGACTATTTATCGTCGCTAAAGGTTTATGAAGTTTCCACCGACAATCCTTGAATCTTTAGCGTCTAAATTTATGTCGACGCCAAAAACCAGACATTTAGCGTCGAAATATTTGTTTCGACGCTAAAAACAGTAACAATTAGCATCGAATTATCAGCTGCGACGCTAAATATAAATTAAAATGCAGAATGCCACCAACCCTTCTCCCCCTCTGTTTTTTCTCTCATTCTCTTCATTTTTATCCTCTGAAATCTGAGAATTTCTCCTCTACAGCCTCACAACTCTCCTAAAAATATTCAATAAAATTATAATCAATTTCCGATAAGGTAAATCTTCTTTCATATTTCTTTATTATTTTCAATTTTTATGATTATATATGTTGTTTATATGTTGTTTGCTAGTGATTTATGATTCATATATGTAGAGTAAGTATATTAATTAACAAAATAGAATTTTTCTGTAAACTATTTAATTAATTTATCAACCAAATATATATATATATATATATATATATATATATATATATATATATATATATATGCTTAAATAAAGTATTAATGAATTAGTAATGTTGATTACTGTAATATGATACTAATAATTATATTATTATATTTAGGTATTCTGCTGAAATGGATAGAAATTGGATGAGCTCTCTGGATAGATTGAGTGTTGAATATCGTAATAGAGTGTATGAGTTTATGGAAGTCGCAAAGCAACACATTGATGCTGAAGGTCGTGTTCGTTGTCCATGTGTAAATTGTTTGAATAGGAAAAGGAAGCGGTTAGATGAAGTTCATAATCATTTATACATGCCAGAAATATCACCAACTTATCGTACGTGGATTTATCACGGTGAGCAGTATAATTCTCAGTCACAGTTTTTTGATTCCGACGAAGGGAGCAGTAGTTACAATCAACCTGTAAACGATGAGATCACCGATATTTTGCATGACTTACAAGGTCCACAACTTGGTCATAGTGTTAGTGGTGACATGCCAGTGTTAAGTGGAAATGATCAAAATTTATTTAGTGAACTACTTTATGAGGCAAAAAAAATTCAATTTGAAGGTGCTGGAATGTCGATCTTGAATTTCGTTGTGAAATTATTACACATTAAAGTGATCAACAGAATGACCAACAAAAGTATCGATATGATGTTAGAGTTACTGGCCCAAATGTTACCGGTTGGAAGCGAATTGCCTAAGCCGTACTACGAGGCAAAGAAAATGTTGCGTGATCTGGGAATGGGGTATGAATCTATTCATGCTTGTAAGTTTGATTGTGTATTATTTCGTGCCGAGTATGAATCACTTGAACATTGTCCGATATGTGGTGAAAGTCGGAACAAAGTCCGTGGTATGGGGAAGAAAGTGCCTCAAAAGATATTGCGATATTTCCCTTTAACTCCCAGGCTGCAGAGATTGTTCATGTCACGACACACAGCGACTGATATGATGTGGCATCATGAAAAGAGGATCGGTGCGGAGGGCATACTTAGACATCCTGCGGATGGAACCGAATGGAAGGAATTTGATGACATGTACCCCCGTTTCGCTGAGGACCCCCGTAATGTCAGGTTAGGAGCTACAGCTCGCTATGAAGCTCCCCAAAACTACGTATCTTGGAGAAAGATACCGTGGGAGACGAAAATGAACCATCTATTCCCTTCGCTACTTGTAAGTTTTCGATATTATTTGTTATTTAACATTTTTATTTTATACTTATTTTTACTCGAATTTTCATGTAGGAATGGTTCGACTTCGATCTGACCCAAGTGAATGTCCAACAATATATTGACTACCACATGGGGAAAAGTTATAAAGATTATAGAACAAAAGTCCTGAAACCAATATTCGACGAACATGGACCTTCAAATGCTCCACAACACAAGCCTGATTTTATAGAGGAACAAGATTGGACATTCTTATGTGAGCTTTGGTCTAGCAAAAAACACGAGGTAAATTTTGAAATAAACGGAAATTTATAATTGTCTTTGTTTTCGGTACTTACAATGTTGGTAAATGCAGGATAAATGTCACGCAAATGCGGAAAATCGAAGTCACTTGCGTTTTAACCACCGTGGAGGTTCGAAGCCATTTATCCAACATCGTGCCGAACATTCTGAGGTAAATATATCCTAATGTAAAATTTAACAGTTAATTGTTTTTACTAATCTGGAATAATATTGAATTTATTTTCTGTTTATAACATAGTAGCACAAGTGAGGTGCAATCATTTCCAGATTTTTTCCGTGTGACGCATTACAATGAGAGGAACAAATGGATAAATGAAGAAGCCGAACGCTGCTATGTAAGTTTCAGTTTTTAAAATAAAATAATTAATATTATATATGTTAATTTTTTTTTCTCAAATTCTAATATTAACTTATTTTTTGAAACAGAACGAAATGATGGAACTCCAACATCAAACTCAGGAGACAGGGTCCGACCCCATACCAGATGAGCAGCTGTCGCAATTGATTTTCAAGAATCAGACAGCTTACAATGTTGGCATTGTCACTCGTAAAAAGCCAACGTCATCTGCACGCAATAGTGTTAATTCGGACAATGTCTCTCTTCGAGACGAGTTAGTCACCACCGGAGACGAGCTAGCCAGCACCCGAGACGAGCTGCAGCAGACTAAGGAGAAGCTACAACAGGTCACGGTGGACCACGAGAAGAAGATGGTGGACCACGAGAAGAAGATGGAGCAGTTGGAACAGCAAATGCTGGTTTTTCGTCAGATGTTTGAGGCCTCAGTCAGTCAGGGTGCATCGGGCTCGAGCGTCCCCCCATCACAGTAGCAATTAATTTTATATTTGGTTTTGTATAAACATTTTGAACAAATAGATTTAATATAATATTTTCTTTTCTAAAACAAATTTCAATATAATATTTATTATAATATTTCGTAATTCTGTTATTAATTACATTTTTTTTCAACTAAATTAAATATTAAATTAAATATTTTAGACCAAAAAAAATAATAATTTTTAAAAAAATAAATTTTTGAACTATTAGCGATGAAATAATTCGACGCAAAAAGTCAACTTTTGGCGTCGAATATTTCGACGCTAATAGTAACAAAAAAATGGCCGTTATAAGCGTACATATATTAATTTTTTAATATACTTTAGCGTCGACACGTTTCGACGCTAAAATTTTCACTTTTGGCGTCGAATAATTTCGTCGCCAAATATAACCTATAGCGTCGGAAAATTTACTTTAGCGTCGACATAAATTGGACGCAGAATATAGTTTTTAGCGTCGCATTTAATAATGTCGACGCTAAAATTGATTCTCGTCGACATTTCAGCGTCCATTTTTTGCGTCTAATTTCTTCGACGCTGATTGTCTTTTGCGTCGAAAATTTGGCTTATGGCGTCGAAATAATTCGACGCCAAATTGTCTAATTTTTGTAGTGAATATGACGTCATAGTGCCCTTATTCCAGTCAATTTTGGATTTTTAGATGCTTAGATAACATGTATCATTTTCTTGTTGAAATTAACATTTGCAAACTTGTTGACAAAATATAATGTTATACGTATATTTATAGTGATACCAATAACAAATCCATCGTATTTAACTCAAATCAATAATTACAATAACAAATTGATTCACGTAGGAATGTCAAATACATTCATTATATCAAATTCATTTATCTAAAAATAACAAATATATTCATTAAATCGAGTTCATTCACTCTTATAAATGACGAGTACATTCATTAGATTAAATTCATTCACCTAAAAAATGACAAATACATTCGATAGATCAAGTACATTAACCTATTAATTCTACTAAATATTTCAAAGTTTCAATTTAACATATAACAATACTATTTTTTAAGCTTCTCATTCATTATCAATTCTCCCGAAGCTCCTCCTATTTTGCATTCCTAATTTTATCTCTCTCCTTATTTGGTGGAAGTGCAGTGCATTGTATTTAGAATAAATTTGGCTGTTTGTGTTTACGATGTATGAGTAATTACGCCCACAAGGGGTGTGGCTTGATGGTGAAGGGTCCAGAATCTCACCTTGAGGTTCTGGGTTCGAATCCAGGGGGTGCAACTTCTTGTAAAAGCCTGGGGCAGCCGGGGGTTTTACCTGCGCCGCGGCCCAAAATGGGTGGTTTGTTGGCGGGGTTTCCAACGATTTCAAAAAAAAAAAAATGTATGAGTAATTACTTGATCTCTTTATGTGTTTGCCTTATATTTAATTGTTTCTAGGGAAAAAAAAAAACAAATTAATAGATGAATTTGATTATTTATGTGTAATGTATGTGCTCCCTTAATTCATTATATATGTTGATATGTTTTTGTATTTTTGGGTTAAATATATTCACTAAATAATTTCGCTTTTAATGAAGTAAACTCCATTATACCTGATAAAATATGGCAATGCAGACGGAATGATTCAAGATTCTTGTAGACTAAAATTTGAGATTTAAAAATGAATCCCAATCTAAATTTTTATTAAGGAAGATTTTTCCTCCCAAAATTATTTCAAATGATATGAGATCTCGAATCCTATCCAAAGTACTACTCGTTTAATAAAATAACAGATCGTTTTGGCTTTAAAATTAGAGATAAGAAGTTTAACCTATATAATAGTTGGATTTTAATTTTGAAATTAGGTATCTAAATAAATATTGGGTTTAATATTCAGTTTCAATAGATTTGGTCAACATAGATATAACAAAAATACTTATAAAAAAAATTATAACAGATGTGTCCGCACTTAACCAAAACCCTAGACTATATAAACCCCATAACCATAACCATAACCATAACCATAACCATAACCCTAACTCAGTAATTCTGTCTTCACTCTCCTCGAGAAATTCCTCCAAAACCCTAACACCAAAATCCCCAATTGAAGCAATTCAGTAATTCTGTCGTCACTCATTTTTATTGGGTATGTTTGTTACTGTTTCTATCCTTTTTTATTTTTCTTATTTTTTAGCATCTTATAAAGATGCATGCTTTGCTATAAGAATGACTGTCATCACTTATATAATGAACCAATCAATATATATATATATACTAGTTTTTGTCCGTGCCTACGGCACAGTGTTACAGTATTTGGCCCGTACCTACGGCACGGTGTTAATGATTTTATTTTTTAATTAAATGATTTTATTTTAACTTTCTATTTTTTAATTTGAAAATTTGAAAATGATTTTATTTTTTAATTAAATGATTTTATTTTAACTTTCTATTTTTTAATTTGAAAATTTGAAATTTTTTTACCCTTTCCATCAATCAATTCACTTTCTTTCCTCCAATTACCAATGAAATGATCTGGGCCGTCAATTAAGCCACATAAAAAAAACCGTTGAATACACTATCTTTCCTCCAACACCATTCTCCTTTATATATATATATATATATATATATATATATATATATATATATATATATATATATATATATATATATATATATATATATATATATATATATATATATATATTGGATTGATTAGTCTCATTACAGGTTTCTGAACAAATTTAGTTTCCATTTAATTAGGAATGTGATTGAAACTACTCTTATTATTCTCCAAACAGTTGAAACAATCAGTGGTAAACTGAATAGTGAGGGAAAATTATCTTCTTTGATTTTTTTTTTTTCAAAAAATATAATTTGAATTAGTTTGAGAATGTATTTATATAAATAAATCAAAATCCGTTATTTTGGTTACTAATTCTGAGTAAATTAGGATTAGGGCTTAAAAAGGTACTATATAAAAGGAGGCTTGTGGAGTTCTAAATAGATAGCGATTATTCAATGCTGAATGTTGTGTTTTGTTTTGTTTTATTTTTTTGAAAAGTTGGAAATTCCGCCGTCAAATTATCCGAGCTTTATCAGAATCTATATTTGAATCCAGAATCTGACAATCAAATCCTAATCCTTTTGTCATCAAACCATATCCCTCGAGGACGTTGTGCTTTGTTTTGTTGGAGGTCAATTCGCTTTTTATTTATTGTACTTCTTGCATTGTGTTAAGGAATGTTAATGATTATTATTATGGAAATCTATATTATGGAATCAATATCCAAAATAGAATTCATATTACCTTTAGGATTCGTGATTTTATTATATTTTCCTATTAGATGCAAATTTCCTATATTCATTATTATTGTTCATTACTATATGATTCATTTTCTATTTTGGTTTTCTATGCAGCCTATATAAAAGGCCCATACCATTGTAAATTCATATAGAGTGAATTCAAGACTTTCTTTCATTATCTAACATGGTATCAGACATCAAGTTCTGACTTATCTACTTTCACTCTCTCTGTTCTCATCGGCGTGTGGGGATCACGGCCACTGTCGGCAAGTGAACCTCACGCGCCACCCCTTCATGAGTGCTTCACTCGTCATGCGCACTCATTCACAAGTGTGCTCTGCGCCGACTCTCTTTCAGATTTTCGTGCTCCTTTCGGGATTTCGCTCATTCTCAGGTTTCGGCTCTCTCTCAGGCTTCAACAATCTGTCGGAATTTCGCTCCCTCTCGGGTTTCGGATCTCTATAGGGCTTCGGCTCTCTGTCGGGATTTCGTTCCCTCTTTGGCTTCAGTTCTCTCGGGCTTTGGTTCTCAGGCTTTGGCATCCTCTTGGGCTTCGGCTCCCTATTCGGGCTTCGTAGGTTAAAGCTCTTAGGCTTCGACATCCTCTTGGGCTTCGGCTCCCCCTTCGGGCTTCGTAGGTTAAAGTTCTCAGGCTTCGACATCCTTTTGGGCTTCGGCTCCCCCTTCGGGCCGTAGGTTAAAGCTCTCAGGCTTCGACATCCTCTTGGGCTTCGGCTCTCCCCTTCAGGCTTTGTAGGTTAAAGCTCTCAGGCTTCGTAGGTTAAAGCTCTCAGGCTTCGACACCCTTTTGGTCTTCGGCTCCTACTTCGGGCTTCGTAGGTTAAAGGTCATCAATTATCTCAAAGTTTCCAGCCTCCAAGTTTCAAGATTTCCAGGACTCCGCTCTCCGATTTCAAGATACAACCTCAAGCCACTACAAGAAATAACATTTTTAGTGGCGAAAATTTAGTGGCGAAATATTAAGTTTTAGTGGGGAAATATTCTCCCCACTAACTGAGAAAAATTTTGGCGCCCTCATTTGCCTCCGCGTTCTTCTATTCTACAACTCCCAAAATATTTTTTCATTTACAAAATAATAACATGAAACAAACCACCAAAATCCCAAAATCCTTCACTTCTTCGAAAATCCCTTTGCCCCCTCATTTTCTACTTCAACTCTTCCATCAATTTAACTCATACACATTTTTTTCCCAATTTCATTCAATGAAACCCTAACTTTCAGATTGCCCAAAATCAATGAACCTCTCAGCATTTAATATTTTCGCCACTAAAAGTCTTAATTTTCGCCTTCGCCACTAAAAATAGACTAAAAATCTAAATTTTTCGCCACTAATGTCTACTTTCAGTGGCGAAATGCTCTAAGAGGTTTTTTAGAATAGCAATTCTAGCTCTCTCTTCAAGCACTCTTGCCTTAAGAAGGGCTAGCTATGTTTCAAGCACTCATTCTTGAAAGAACAACTCAAAAAACTCTTCCCATTCCACTAAATGTGGACTTTTAGTGGCGAAATATAATTTCGCCACTAAAACATTTTGTGTCGCATTTTTAGTGGCGAATCAGTGTCGAAATTTTAGCTTTTAGTAGCGAAAATTTTCGCCACTAAAAGTCAATTTTGTTGTAGTGAGCCTGTTCCTTCGTCACCAGCTTGAGTTTGAGGGGGGGAGGGGGGTATTAAGGAATGTTAAGGATTATTATTATGGAAATCTATATTATGGAATCAATATCCAAAATAGAATTCCTAGTACCTTTAGGATTCGTGATTTTATTATATTTCCTTATTAGATGCAGATTTCCTATATTCATTATTATTGTTCATTACTATATGATTCATTTTCTATTTTGGTTTTCTATGTAGCCAATATAAAAGACCTCTACCATTGTAAATTAATATAGAATGAATTCAATACTTTCTTTCATTATCTAACACATTGAATTCGCTGTTCTATTGCTATTCGTAGGTCACTGCTTGCTGTTTTACTAAAACCCAAATTCTGAAGTCCTTCAGATCATCAGAGTGCGTGGGCAATGGAAGATAGTAAGAGTAAAATAGTAATTTCAAACTGGACTAGTAAAAGAACGTCTAAAACTAAAGAATATATAAATAGATGTGGCCAAAAATTTGAAAACCCTTATTTCCACAGAACGTCTTCAAAAGAAAATAATAATGGTCATGTACAGAAAGATGAATATTTAGAGCAGTTAAAAATTCAAGACAACCTTAATCAAGAAAATATTAAGTATAAAAATCAAGCATGTTATAAAATTATGAAAAAACTGGATAAGCTTAAAAGAAATAATAAAGTTAAATACCCTTTTTAACTATGCATGTCAACTAGAGCACCAAAAATTAGAAATATAAATGTTACCACTAAATCTAGAAGAAATTTCTAGATGAAATTTCAAAATAGAGATAATCAAGAAGGAATCATAACTGTAGCTATATATGTTGGCGACTCAAGGGCTGTATTAGTTACCATTCTGATGATGAAAGCTTGGTTCCAGCAAAAAAAAAAAAGATTAGGAAGGTATGGACAGCTTTACCTTATTCATTTTTTTTTTTTAAATAAAGAGACTGTTTCTATCACTCGAAACAAAAACGAGTTGTTTACATTCTTCTTGATTGTTTTTGCAGGTAGGCTGGGAGGATAATTCAATGCAAGTGACACATTCGCGCTTGCAACCGATGGGGTATGCATAATGTATTATTATACTATAAAAATATTGTGGTCTATTTATCCGACGAGATTGATAATATGAGATACTAGTGTGGGTTTTTTGTACTTTGGATTCCCTCCCTAGTTGTTATAATTTGATAACAAGATCATCACATGTTAGCTTGTTATAATGTGATAATGAACACATCAATTAATGGACAGCACATATGCTTCACATGCTATTACATGTCACAATAAGTTTTTATAACTTTAGCTTATATTAATGAAAGATCATTACTTGTTATTTTTAGCTTTTCCTTCTCATACAAAAAAAAAAGGTGGGTGCATGTGCAGTTCTATATAAAAATAAAAATGTATTGCATAATTGAAAAGTGACAAGTTATGGAATCAAAATGTGTTGCAATTCCCAAGTGCATACGTCTACTTTTTAATTATATGACACTATTTTATTAGGCTCAAATTCGTATTTTTATAAAATGAAAGCGTTTGTAAGAGAGAATAACTAATTATATAGTATAGATTACATTTAGGATATGATATTTGAAAGTTCGAGTTTATCCTAAGTTCTGACCTTATGCGGAATTACACACAATAATCAAAATAAGTCTTAATTATTGATCCTATGAATTTCTAATAAGCAGCCACAATATCCAACAAATAAAATATAGTGCGGAAAATAAATCAATCACACAAAATTAACACAATAATTTTGGTGACGAAGTGAAAAACTCGTGCGAGTAAAAAATCACTTCGGGTATCTCGGCTACCAGCTCAATCCACTATATAGAGAAAAACTTACAGCGATGGTCAAGACATATGATGGCGACTCCACCGACTCAAGTACCTCTAGACTAAAAGAACTCAATGAACTCCTCAAGCCCGTAACCCACGGTTTCTTAAGAACCTCTAAAGTCTCTGAGCAGATTGTCTCTGCAACTCTAAATGTCGGAACTCCGACTACCAAACATTCTCCTAAAGAACTCTGAAGGATTAGAAATTTTAGGTAAGGTTGTGTTAAAGGTTTATCAAAGAGAGATTCTCACCATTAACAAAGAAGACAAGAAATGAAGGAAGTCTTCAATGGTGGAATCAAATAAGGTTGAAAGCTTGGAAGGATTTTGGCTCAAAAGGATTTGTGTTTCAACACTTGGGGATGGTGGCTACATGTTCTATTTATAGGTAGGGTGAAGATTTAAGATTTTTCAAAGTAAAAAGCTGAAAAACGCGTTCAGATCGCAGTCGCGTTCGAAATTACTCGAACGCACCACGAATGCGTGCCCACTGGAAAGACTCATTCGAACGCACCACGAACGCTTGCTCTCTGGAATGTTTCGATCGAACGCTTCCTCGAACGTACCACGAACGTTTGCTCTCTGAAATATTTTGTTCGAACCCAATGGAGAACGTGCCACTAACGCGACATGTTCGAACGCTGCAATGAACGCAGTATTAACAAAAATGCTTCAACTTTGCCAAAAATCAGTCCAAGTGCTCCAAGTTCTTAAAGACTTATTACAACTCAATTGAACTTGTGTTGTCACGGACATTGCCAATAAAAATGGAACTCACAATCTCTCCTTTTGGCATTCTGTGATAAAATCCTACTTAATACAAAGACTACGGTAATAGACCCAAAAAGAAAATAGCCAACTGCCAATCATCACGACAATGACTTATTACATTAAGACTCGATCTAACACCTAACCAAGTAGTCTTCAAAATTATGCCACCTCAGCAACAACCTGCTTACCGGAAACATCCACAAACAACACTGAAAAGCATTGAGATTATCAAGAATTAAATTAAGCAAGTATAAAACTCATGCATGTACAAGTAGATATCATTCTCCCCCTTAATCTTAACTCTCCTTAAAACGGAGATATCAAATGGATATTCTACGCTACTACTCCCCCTTAATCTACTCCCCTCTTTTGTCACAAAATGACAAATGAAGAAAGTACCAGAAGAAACAACAGGAGATAACTCATGCAAAAGTATAAGCAAACAAAACTTACTCACCCTCACTAACAGACCCACATAGTTAGCTTAAGATCATACGGGAAGTAAACACTCATAGATATGCAAAACAAATGATATGCAATGACAATGAGCATACATAAGCACACAATGAGGTAAATAAGATTTTATCAAAAATTGACTAAAACAGCAATTCAAGTAAATACAATGATACCCAGTCAGTATTCAGCTATTTATGACATGAAATAATATGCATCACTTTAAATTTGGCTAAATACAACACTTATGCATATGACATAAACACCAAATCATAACAAGCACTTGCGTGAAAAGGATAAGTGCACAACGAATTAAGATTAAGACCTTATTTTATGAGATGGACACAACCAAATAAATCCATTTCTTAACAAACCAAGTCCACAAAATAGATTTTCAAACCCAACACCACTAGGATATGAAAATAAGCAACATTGGTTGCATGCTATGTTATTTTCCCCATAACTATCATGAGCTCATAAATAACGACTCTTTCGAGTGAATGGCTTTTGCCATTATCTTTTGAATTTGGCCCAATTGGCTCTTTTGCACTTGAGTCTCATGAAAATTTCCTTTTTTTTTGTTATTTTATTTCTTTTTGCTTTTACAATGGGATAACAAGATCATCTAGTCAAAAGTGACATTATTTAGTGAATAAAATATGATAGAAATTAGATTGTTAGTCCAAAAACTCATACATACGACCAAGCCTTGACAAAATAAAACAGTGTATGTGAGGTGCAAGCACAAGATATACCAAGAGTTTTTTCCACACATACTCATGCATATAGAGCATCAAGAAAAATAAAAGCATATTATACATGCATAACCATATATCTTACATACCAGGATCACATGCACATGCTTTTCATGCTTGAACAAGTCACAAAAATATTTTGATCTTTTTCAATTTATATATTTTTTTTGATTTTTTAATTTTAACACGCATAAAAAAATATAAAGACACAACATGGCTTGTCAAAATCCAATGGTACGTGGAGTTGTATCCCGAGTACATATCATACTACCGTCCATTCAGAATCAACTATGAAATTTATGTCCGGGTTTCCATCATATATACCAAGAAATATATAATTAAAAATAAAAACACACACCCATATGCAGTGAAAAGAAAATAAACATGCAAAAACATAAAACACACGCACACACACATGCAATTGAAAAATAAATGAAACTTCTACAAAGAGTTATACTGACATGCACTCTTATCATGCCTGTCAGGATCAAGACATTCAGAAGTATATTGGAAGACATCTTGCTTCCTCACCCAAATTTTCTTAGGAATCTTTTCCACTTGAGAGTTCTTAGTCAAGACAACAAGTTTCTCACTAAGGAATTTAGCTTATTTGGTTAGTGTAAAAACCTAAGACACTAGACTTGAGGAGTCAAATCTAGGTGACACAATCTTAGGCATTTTCTTATGTTTGTGCAACATGCTGCACTTAGGCCTAATGTGTCATGTCTTGCCACAATGATGGCACACAGGATAAGCATGGCAACGGTCCGGGCTTTGGTAAGCCCGGCCCGAGCCCGGTAAAAAAATTCGGCCCGGGCTTTCATCGGGCCGGGCTTGGCCAGGGCCCGATTTTTTATTAAAAAAAAATTATAAAAATAAAAAATTTATTATAAAAATATATATATTTTATAAATAAAAAAATTTATTTATTTATTTTAAGCCCGGGCCGGGCCCGGGCTTTTTTGGGTGAGCCCGGCCCGGGCCTGGGCCCGAGCCGGGCCTAGATTTTGAGGCCCGGCCCGGGCGAAAGCTCGCTCGGGCCGGGACGGGGCTTTTTTGCCATCCCTAACACAGGCAAAAACCTCGGATGAGAGCGGGGTTTACCCACAACACCTCTAGATCGAGGTTGGGTCACATGTCGAGGAACAAAATGAGGAATCACATGACTACACTCAACATACTTCTTACCCAAGTCATGTTTAGGAGGGTTAGGCACAACTCTAGACGATGACTCCTTGTTGCAATTAGGCTCAACACTAATACCTAGCATGCGGTCTAGTTTGTTATTCCCAACGGAAAATACTGACAACTGAGTTCTAGCATTTTCAAGATAGGCTTCTAAAGTTTGGACCCTATCAACTAGGCCTATATTCCTCTTCTCCAGGTCATCTACCATCAAGAGGTTTTGCTCAAATTTGGCTTGAGCTTCATTCTTTTCTAGCTCTACTAATTTTAGCCTCTTATTGACCTCTTTATTAGACTTCTTAATAACTAAACTCTCATTAAACAATTCAACATAAGCTATCTGAAGACTATCCTCATCAACAGACTTATCGTGAGAGAATTCTGAATCAGTATCAGCATAACAATAACCTCTCTCTCACCACACACTGATAGTAAAGGCCATAAAATTACTCTTGTCTATAGGAGACTCATTAGAAGCATAGCCACTTTCTGACTCACTAAGGGAGGATGTAATGGTTTTCTTGCCTTTAGCCTTAAGGTATGTGGATACTCAGTGTAGGCATTGCATTTTCGCATGTGAAACCCGAAGATGAGCCTCATTTGGAGGCACTACCTTTTGAGTCACGAAAGCCGCGGGAAACGGATATCGGAAGGGGAAGTTCAGAATAAACAAGCTCACTGTCTTCGTTGGTGCTGCGTTCGTTACTTCGTTCGAACGGGAAACAGATTGCGGGTGTTCGTGTCGCGTTCGAGGAAGCGTTCGAACGGTGTCGGTAATTTTGGTTTTGCTGCTAGCCTCACACCCAGCCCATTTAGCTCCCCAAAGCCCATAAAACACACATCCCAAATTAAATAAATAAATATTAAACATTAAATAAAATATTTAAATCATTTACCAATTAAATAAAACATAAAATAAAATCATGCCTAATATAAATGAATCAAATATATTATATACTAAAACTAAAAATAAGATTTGCCTAATTAAAATCAATCTTAACCAATTAAAGCCAATCATATATTTGACTTCCTAATCTAATAAGATATACACCAAGTTAAATTAGTTGACTTCCTAAAATAAAATATTTTGTCCCCCCTCAATCCTTTGATTTCCTTGTTTAAAACTAAATCATATCCTAATTAAATGCCCAAAATCCCTTCCCTTGTCAACCCTAACCCTTCTCTATATAAACAACCCCTAACCAAAGCCATCCTCTCATTGACACAGATAATTCACACCCAAACTCTCTCGAAATCTCTCTAGACTCTCTCTACACACCCAAGACTAAACAAAAGAAAAACACACTTGACACATACACGAAAAAAGAGAACAAAAGAGCCCCCAACCATCTCCTCCATAGCCGAAAACCACTTCCGTAAACCCCCCACACATCACCGAAACAGCCACCTATACAGCAGCCCTCCACCACCGAAAATTACCACAAAAAACCACACCGTATTACACGCCCAAACAGCAACAAAATCACGTTAACGGCAGTCCCCAAAATCCCAAAAAAAAATAGTAACTTCGTGACCACGTCGTCGCGGGCAAATTGCTCATTCGACTGGACTTCATCTCTTCTATTCTCTTCACTTACACCTTACATAAAAACTACATAGATAATCTTAAAAATAATCACATATAATTGCACTAAGAACCCACACAAACTTGGAATAGTTTATTGAAAACGTTAAAACAGGTGGCCCGTGCAGTGAGCAGCAAGACAGAAGCCGAATAGGAGCAGAACGGAGTTCGAACCGTAAGCAAAACAGCGAAGCAGTGAGCTAGGACGTTGAACCAGTGGACCAGAAAAGTTGCGGAGCTTTACCCCCTTTCGATTTCCGTGGAACGCGAGTCCGAGAGACGGCTTAAAAGGTTAGACCTGAGGGTATCTTTCACACTTATTCTCATTTTATTTTCTGGTCATTTATTTTGATTATATTTTCTGTATTTGTGGTATCCGTTGTGTGTATGATGTATGTTGTGGGTATTGGATGAATGAGAGATGTGTCAACTCTCGCGGTATATCGGATGGAAACCCGGACATAAATTTCATAGCCGATTCCGAATGAACGGTAATATGATCTGTACTCGGGCCACAACTCCACGTACCGCTTGGGTAAACGGCACCATCTTTCTTTTGTTGTGTTGCTTTTGCTTATTTAGTTTGCTTTACTTGAATTCAATATGTCGTTAGTTATGCATGATTCAACCAGGCGCATGGGCTTAGTGAGTTAGTCCAAAGGTCCTCCATTTGGGAGACAAAGAGCCGAAAAGGCCACATTTGTGACACTACTTCACCGCGCCGGTTGATGTGTGTTCGGTTGGATGCGAGATACGTTCAATCGGGCATACTTAGTTTGATGTTATTGAGTTTATCTTTTATGTTTGGTTCAATTAAGCGCATGGGCTTAGTAAGTGGAATGAAAGATCCCTTATGGGGAGGGGTTAAAACCCGTTACCACGATGCTTTGCCGCGCCGGTTGATGTGTGTTCAGATTGGATGTAAGATGTGTTCAATCGGGCATACTTGGTTGATATGATTGGTTCTATTCTTGTATGTGTGATGTGATGCGTATGGGCTTAGTATGTTGGTCTAAAGGTCCTCTCTTTGAGAGATCAAGAGCCCCAAAAGGTCACCTTTACGGCAGTACTTCGCCGCGCCCCTTTTATTTTGTGTTTATGTATTGCGTCCCATTTCATGCATCAGGTCCGTTCCCGTTCGAACGTGTTTACGAACGCAACTCGAACGCGCATGTGTTTTTGCCTTATCATGTGTCAGGTCTCATTTCCGTTCGAACGCGTTAACAAACGCCATACGAACGTGAGCATTCTGTCTCATTTCCGTTCGAACGCGTTAACAAACGCCATACGAACGTGAGCATTCTATTTCATTTCCGTTCGAACGCATTTACGAACGCTACTCGAACGTGAGCATTCTATTTCATTTCCGTTCGAACGCGTTTACGAACGCTACATGAACGCGAACACACTTGTAGACAACAGAACCTGGACGACGCCGTTCCTAGGCTCGCGGCACTAGTTGGGAAGTACGAAATAACATGGAGTCGCCACCCGATGTGAACCGGGACAAAGATTTAAGGCCGCACTCAGCCCTCGCAAGGGAAGACCTCAAACCATTGGGTTCGGAATGGTCCCTTACTTACGTCACTTGTAATAAAAGGATTATGTAATAATCTACTCAAGCTTAAGTAACACTTATTTCCAAGAGTATCATACTTCTAGATTCATATACATGTATCAACAAGTTCATCACAACATGCAACATCATATGGCAATCTCATGAACATATTTCAATCCTATAATATGGAAAATTAAGAACAACCTAATCATGCTTGAGTACTATCTCATGAACCTATTAACCAAATAACATGCTAACAGCCTAATCATGCTTGAATACATCCCGAGAACACATAGAATGGATAAATGCAGGGATACAAATAATACGGTTGGCTATATAACACAAGAAAGATCAACCAAGAGGCAATTATGCATGAATATGATAAGACAGACTCAGTTCAGTGTGTGCGCATTCGTGTAGCGTTCGTAAACGCGTTCGAACGGTAAACAGAAGGTTCGCGTTCGTGTGGCGTTTGATAACGCGTTCGAACGGAAATGAGACAGAATGCTCGCGTTCGTATGGCGTTTGATAACGCGTTCGAACGTAAATGAAACAGAATGCTCGCGTTCGTATAGCGTTTGATAACGCGTTCGAACGGAAATGAGACCTGATGCATGATAAGGCAAAAATGCATGCGCGTTCGAGTTGCGTTTGTAAACGCGTTCGAACGGGAACAGACCTGATGCATGAAATGAGACGCAATACATAAACAACAAAATAAAGGGGCGCGGCGAAGTACTGCCGTAAAGGTGGCCTTTTGGGGCTCTTGATCTCTCAAAGAGAGGACCTTTAGACCAACATACTAAGCCCATGCGCGTCACATCACATCATGTATATAAACATAAAGACAATCATATTATTCTAAGTATGTCCGATTGAACGTGTCTTGCATCCAACCGAACACACATCAACCGGCGCGGCAAAGCATCGTGGTAAAGGGCTTTAACCCCTCCCCATAGGGGATCTTTCATTCCACTTACTAAGCCCATGCGCTCGATTGAGTCATGCATAAATGAGCAACATGCATAATTTAAATGACGAAAAATAAATAAATAAAAGCAACACAAAACAAGAGAAGGTGCCGTTTACTCAAGTGGTACGTGGAGTTGTATCCCAAGTACAGACCGCACTACCGTCCATTCGGATTCGGCTACGGAATTTACGTCTGGTTTCCATCCTATATACCACAAGAGACGACACTCTTCCATTTCATTCAAGCCACAACATGCATCCATAAACGACTCTCATGCGAATAGAATTTAATAATAATAATAAAACGAATATAAACTAATGAAAAGGTACCCTCAGGTCTAACCTTTTAAATCACCTCTCGGATGTACGGTACACGATCGTCGGAAGGGTGGATGCTCCGCAACTCTCCCGGTTCACTGGTTCACTGTTCTCGTTCGTTGTCTTGCTGTTTTGAGTCCGTTTTGCTACTGTTTCCTTGTGGTTTCGCTGCCGTTTCCTCTTTATCTTTTGCTTACTCTTTTTGGGTGTGTTCTTCCTCTAATTTTTATGTGTGTTGGGTATGAGCTAGGGACTAGGGACTAGAGACTAGGGTTGAGAAGGTTGGTGAAGGGTTCTTTTTATAGGCAAAGGGTTGGGCTTGACAAGGAAAGGGATTTGGCTAATTAAAGAGGGATTTGATTTGGTTTGGTTTAGGAATACAAAGGATTTGATTTGGTTTGGTTAAGGGAAGTCAAAGATTGAGAGGGGACAAATCTTGGCTAGATAGGGAAGGTAGAATATTTGATTGGCTTTAATTGGTTGATTGATTTTAACTTGGTATGATTATATTTTTGATTTAGTATGTGATTTGTTTAATTAAGGCATGATTTTAGTTTAAGTTGGTAATTGTTTATTTTATGTTTGGTATATGTTTTATTTAATTATTTAATTAATTTAATTATCCACTAATTTAGTTAATGTTTTAATTAATATTTATTTATTTAAATTGGGATGTGTTTTATGGGCTTTGGGGGGCTAATTGGGCTGGATGTGAGGCTAGCAGCAAAACCAGAATTACCGACACCGTTCGAACGCTTCCTCGAACGCGGCACGAACGCCCGCAATCCGTTTGACGTTCGAACGTAAACACGAATGCAGCACTAACGAAAACAGTGAACCTTGTTTATTCTGAATTTCCCCTTCCGATGTCCGTTTCCCGTGACCTCCGTGACTTAAAAGGTAGTGTCTCCAAAATGAGACTCATCATAGGGACTTATGTGTAAAAATGCAGTGCCTACAGTCGCCCCCACTTTGATGGGACTTGTGTAATGTGCAACAGTGACAATCCTATCAAATTTATGCAATGCATTTCTACTTACCTGGCTCGCTAGCTGCCACTTGACTTACCATGTGTTGAGTTGCGTTGATTTGCTGGTGAGGTGCTGCGACCCCTGGTTCATTCCCGAACCGTGCTTCCATTCTTGGAGTGCCATTCTCGGCCTGTTCCTTCCTGAACTGTATTGAGATGAGGCTTTATCCCTCTCGAGCTTTATTCCCGAACTGTTGAGATGAGGCTTTATTCCTCCGAGCTTTATTCCCGAACTGCTGACTGTGTGGAGATAAGGCTTTATTCCCCTGTACTTTGTTCCCGAACTGTTGCGATGAGGCTTTATTCCTCCCGAGCTTTATTCTCGAACTGTTGAGATGAAGCTTTATTCCTCCCGAACTTTATTCCCGAACTGTTGAGATGAGGCTTTATTCCTCCCGAGCTTTATTCCCGAACTGTTGAGATGAGGCTCTATTCCTCCCGAGCTTTATTCCCGAACTGTTACTGATATGAGGCTTTCTTCCCCTTGAGCTTTGTTCTCAAACTATACTGATATGAGGCTTTCTTCCCCTTGAGCTTTGTTCTCAAATTATACTGACGTGAGGCTTTCTTCCCCTTGAGCTTTATTCTCTGATCTGAGCTGACTGTGGCTTTGTTCTTGAACTGTATTGAATGCAGGCTTTCTTCCTGAACTGAACTGAATGTAGGCTTTCTTCCTGAACTGTATTGAGTGTGGGCTTTATTCCCAAACTGTACTGATATGAGGCTTTCTTCCCCTTGAGCTTTGTTCTTGAACTGTATTGAATGCAGGCTTTTTTCCTGAACTGAACTGAATGTAGGCTTTCTTCCTGAACTGTATTGAGTGTGGACTTTATTCCCGAACTGTACTGATATGAGGCTTTCTTCCCCTTGAGCTTTGTTCTCAAACTATACTGATATGAGGCTTTCTTCCTCTTGAGCTTTGTTCTCAAACTATACTGATATGAGGCTTTCTTCCTCTTGAGCTTTGTTCTCAAACTATACTGACATGAGGCTTTATTCCCCTGGGCTTTGTTCCCGAACTGTGTTGTGATAGGGCTTTATTCCCCTGGGCTTTGTTCCCGAACTGTATTGAGATGAGGCTTTATTCCTCTGGGCTTTGTTCCCGAACTGTGTTGAGATGAGGCTTTATTCCTCCCGAGCTTTATTCTCGAACTGTACTGACATGAGGCTTTCTTCCCTTGGCTTTGTTCCCGAACTGTGTTGTGATAGGGCTTTATTCCTCTGGGCTTTGTTCCCGAACTGTATTTGTCACACCCGTCCCCTTAGGTAGGGTAGGGGTGAGACGGAGACTAGAAACTGGCAGAGTTTCCCCTGTAATATGGACTAATCCTCCAAATACAAGGAAAAATCTAAACTGAAAAAAAAATAAAATCTCATCATAAAACTAGGATCTCCATGATCCAACTCAACATAATATCCATAAAGGAAACACAATAATCTCATAATCAATTAAAGGCTCAATGCCTATAACCACAAAACAAATTTTCCCAAGAAATACATATCTAGAAATACAGTCTCAAAACATAATAAAGACACTCTACTGTTGGCACAACCTTTTCTCTACTGGCAGGAATGATGACGAAACAGCAGATGAAAGAACGATCTACTAATCTGCTAAACCTGAAATGTTAAGGAATGGGGGTAAGCTCACGCTTAGTGCAATGGATCACAGCTCTGTGCCGTGGATAATCAAGTAACAAAGTGGATCGAACAAGTCTTTCATAATATAAATAAATATATAAGCTGTAAATCGATATCTCAAACATTTACTTGAAATCGTAAATCTCATTTCTCATAAAACTCAAATCATAAATCTCATTTCTCATAAAACTCATATCATAAATCTCATTTCTCATAAAGCTCATACTGTTCAAAATACTCTGTAATGACAAATCTGTTTATTCATCTATATGCACAACCTCATGACAAATACGGCAAAGCTGGCAACATGGGGCTTCCCCACGGCAAAACTGGCATCCGGAGCAAACTGGCAACGTGAGACCTTATCTCACGGCAATAACTGGCAACATGAGACCTTATCTCATGGCAATAATCTGGCACATATAAGTACACGGGGTGCATCCTAACATAAAAATCATTTCCAAAATCTATGCTCATATATCTCAAATCATGCAAGTTTCTCATATATCACAAACACATGATTTCAACATAATCAATATTCGATCCATACCTTATAGCAAAATATATAAACTTTCTAAAAACAAACTCATTTAATGCATTACCTTAAAATTCATTTAAGAAAACATACATACTATAAACTTTTGAAAACATCAATGTTACAGGTTTATCCACGCACCTAATGAGCTGACTACTGAGAAAGGAACTAGGCAGCAGGACCGTCCCTGCTTATTGTATCACGATCACCTAACAGACAAAAGAGTTTACGATGAGGAACATAATCCTAACTAGAATAAATGAAAGAATATGCAAGAAACGTGATTCGGTCGTTCTCGCAATCCTAACGAAATTTAAGATTCGGAGGTCCATTACTACTCGGAATGGTCTGAAATTCGCGGAGGAGACTCGGGAAAACAGCACGAGAATACTGTCTGGCGCGTGGTGGACACGCGCCGATTGGCCAGGACACGCGTGGGCCTCACACGCCGCCACATAGGACGCGCGTGAGCTTCACGCGCCGGTCCGATCGGAAATTTTCCGATGGTCGAGCGTTCCCCTCTCTCTCCCGGATCTAATGACGCTGACAGTTTGTCGATCGGAGTTCCGGATCAACGGGAAATCGAGAAAAACCATAAAAAGTTTCTTACCGAGATTTCTTCGAAAATTGGAAGTTTCCCGAGATGAAACCACCACCAAAATGATCCTCTCGACGAGATCTACACTTTTCCTTAAGGACTCGGTCGGATTTGAGCTACGGATTGGTCGGATCGGGACCAAAACTATATTTCCTCTTTTTTTTTCTTCTTTTCTCTTTCTTTCTCTCTCACGTCTCTCTCTGTCTCTTATCTTTCTTTCTTATCTTTTATTTCCTTTCTTTCGTATTTGCTAACAGTGTGTGTGTGTGTAAAATAAATAAATAAATATTAATATGGCAAAAATTCGTTTGCCACCCTAAACTTGTCCTAAACCGCATCTTTAATTCCAACTTCCACAAACTTAATAATTTAGTCCGAAAATTTATTTGGGGTGTTACAACTCTCTCCCCCTTAAAAGAATTTCGTCCTCGAAATTCACATACCAGAGGGTGGAAACAAGTGAGGATATTTATTCCTCAAGTCATCCTCAAGCTCTCAAGTTGCTTCTGCCTTGGGCTCTAGGTCTGCTAGTCTGACCACTTGGAGCAACTCTACTCTGAGCACATGAACCTGTGGGAGCTCCAGAAGTCTGACCACGAACCCCACTCTGACTAAAATTACCTCTGAAATTCTGAGTTGGAGGAACAACTGTCCTCTGAGTCTGTCCACTGCTAACATTAGGACAATCTCTCTTCAAGTGGCCCACTTCTCCGCACAAATAGCAACCTTTGGTACCCAATCTGCACTCTCCAGGATGATTCTTCCCACAAATAGTACATGGTGGAAATCTTCTTTCTTGAGCTTGGCCTTGCTGACCACTAGGAATCCCACTAGATGGAGCTCTCACTGAACTCTGACTAACTGTAGGTCGACTTTGTTTCTGCGGCTGTCCAGAACTCATCTGATAACTACCACTGGGTCTTGAGTCACCCCATTTCTTACTCTGATTTCCTTCTCCAAAAGATCGATGCTCCCTGTTTCTCTTCCTTATCTGAAAATCTAGCCCAACTTGCCATTCTCTTTCTGCAAACTCTGCTTTTCTAGCAAAATCTGCCATCTCTGTCAAACTGTTCATAGGAAATAATCTGATCCTGGATCTCAATTCTGCATTCAGACCGTTAAGAAAATGATCCATCTTGCCCTGTTCATGGTCTCTCAAATGTGAAACAAACTGCACTAACTCATGGAATGCGGTGTCATACTGATCAACTGTGCGGCTACCCTGAGTCAACCTATAAAATTCCCTTCTCTTCTCATCCATAAAAGCAGAATTCATATAATTACTCATGAACTCCCTCTTGAACTTCTCCCAAGTTAACACATTAGTCTCTGAGAATTTACCTCTTACACTCTTCCACCATTTATCAGCTTGCTCAGTCAAAAGTTGATACACATGGTGGCACTTCTGTTCATCAGTTAATCTCATCAACTCAAAAGCCTTCTCAATCCTGTCCAAGAAATTTCCAGCTACAATGGGATCCTTCTTCCCATCAAACTCAACAGCTCCTCTCTCTTTCATTCCTTTAGCAATATTATCTTCATTAACTAAAGGAGTTACCTGAGCTGGACCATGACCCCATGCTGGAGGGTAGTAATACGGATAAGGGTAAGCATCAGGAGGAACATTACTGCGAGGAGAATGATGAACTGGAGTACTATCTCCGAAAATCGAGGCTAGCGAATCTCCTACAACAGAATTAGGGTTCCCTTCAAAGGTTTCCCCATCATAAGAATTAACTTCCTCATCAACTGGAGGTACCCTAGAAGGTTGGCCAACATTTTCTATCCTACGAGTACGAACTCGACCTGCACCTCGAACTCTGAGACGCGGAGGCATCTGAAAACACATGAAAGATGTCAACCGCTAGAAGACATAGAATAACTAATCAAGAAAATGAAGTGTCTACAGAATCTATGAACCCTGGGCTCTGATACCATTAAATGTCACACCCGTCCCCTTAGGTAGGGTAGGGGTGAGACGGAGACTAGAAACTGGCAGAGTTTCCCCTGTAATATGGACTAATCCTCCAAATACAAGGAAAAATCTAAACTGAAAAAAAAATAAAATATCATCATAAAACTAGGATCTCCATGATCCAACTCAACATAATATCCATAAAGGAAACACAATAATCTCAGAATCAATTAAAGGCTCAATGCCTATAACCACAAAACAAATTTTCCCAAGAATACATATCTAGAAATACAGTCTCAAAACATAATAAAGACACTCTACTGTTGGCACAACCTTTTCTCTACTGGCAGGAATGATGACGAAACACAGCAGATGAAAGAACGATCTACTATCTGCTAAACCTGAAATGTTAAGGAATGGGGGTAAGCTCACGCTTAGTGCAATGGATCACAGCTCAGTGCCGTGGATAATCAAGTAACAAAGTAGATCGAACAAGTCTTTCATAATATAAATAAATATATAAGCTGTAAATCGATATCTCAAACATTTACTTGAAATCGTAAATCTCATTTCTCATAAAACTCAAATCATAATCTCATTTCTCATAAAACTCATATCATAAATCTCATTTCTCATAAGCTCATACTGTTCAAAATACTCTGTAATGACAAATCTGTTTATTCATCTATATGCACAACCTCATGACAAATACGGCAAAGCTGGCAACATGGGGCTTCCCCACGGCAAAACTGGCACCCGGAGCAAACTGGCAACGTGAGACCTTATCTCACGGCAATAACTGGCAACATGAGACCTTATCTCATGACAATAATCTGGCACATATAAGTACACGGGGTGCATACTAACATAAAAATCATTTCCAAAATCCATGCTCATATATCTCAAATCATGCAAGTTTCTCATATATCACAAACACATGATTTCAACATAATCAATATTCGATCCATACCTTATAGCAAAATATATAAACTTTCTAAAAACAAACTCATTTAATGCATTACCTTAAAATTCATTTAAGAAAACATACATACTATAAACTTTTGAAAACATCAATGTTACAGGTTTATCCACGCACCTGGTGAGCTGACTACTGAGAAAGGAACTAGGCAGCATGACCGTCCCTGCTTATGGTATCACGATCACCTAACACAGACAAAAGAGTTTACTATAAGGAACATAATCCTAACTAGAATAAATGAAAGAATATGCAAGAAACGTGATTCGGTGGTTCTCGCAATCCTAACGAAATTTAAGATTCGGAGGTCCATTACTACTCGGAATGGTCTGAAATTCGCGGAGGAGACTCGGGAAAACAGCACGAGAATACTGTCTGGCGCGTGGTGGACACGCGCCGATTGGCCAGGACGCGCGTGGGCCTCACACGCCGCCACATAGGACGCGCGTGAGCTTCACGTTCCGGTCCGATCGGAAATTTTCCGACGGCCGAGCGTTCCCCTCTCTCTCCCGGATCTAATGGCGCTGACGGTTTGTCGATCGGAGTTCCGGATCAACGGGAAATCGAGAAAAACCATAAAAAGTTTCTTACCGAGATTTCTTCGAAAATTGGAAGTTTCCCGAGATGAAACCACCACCAAAATGATCCTCTCGACGAGATCTACACTTTTCCTTAAGGACTCGGTCGGATTTGAGCTACGGATTGGTCGGATCGGGACCAAAACTATATTTCCTCTTTTTTTTTCTTCTTTTCTCTTTCTTTCTCTCTCACGTCTCTCTCTGTCTCTTATCTTTCTTTCTTATCTTTTATTTCCTTTCTTTCGTATTTTCTAACAGTGTGTGTGTGTGTGTAAAATAAATAAATAAATATTAATATGGCAAAAATTCGTTTGCCACCCTAAACTTGTCCTAAACCGCATCTTTAATTCCAACTTCCACAAACTTAATAATTTAGTCCGAAAATTTATTTGGGGTGTTACAGTATTGAGATGAGGCTTTATTCCTCTGGGCTTTGTTCCCGAATTGTGTGGAGATGAGGCTTTATTCCTCTGATTGTTTGGACTGTGGGCTTTATTCCCGAACTATATCTCCATTCTCGAGTGCCATTCTCGGTAGAACTGATCTGATGTAATATGGGCCTCGCCCCCAGAATGCCATACCCGGCAATGCTGATACTGATGTAATGTGGGCCTCGACCCTGGGACTCATTCCCAAACTGTGTTTGATGTGGGCCTCGACCCTGGGACTCATCCCTAAAACTGATGTTGAAGTGGGCCTCGGCCCCAACTGCTACTGACATGGGCCTCGCCCCCAGATTGATGCTGATGTGGGCCTCGACCCTCGGGATTCATCCCAAAATTCTGCTGATGTGGGCCTCAGCCTTGAATGATACTGATGTGGGCCTCGGCCCTGAGACTCATCCTGATGTGGGCCTCGCCCGCAGAATGATGTGGGCTTCGCCCTAAACTGATAATGATATGGGCCTCGCCCCAGACTGACACAGATACGGGCCTCGCCCATGTGACTCATTTCTGAAACTGCTGACATGGGCCTCAACCCCGTGATTCATTCCAACACTCTGACGATGTGGGCCTCGACCCTGGGACTCATCCCCAAAACTACTACTCATATGTTGATGATTCTGGTTGTCTTGTCTTTGCCGCTTCTCTTTTTCTCTTCTGCAACCTGTTATTTCAAAACAGAGCAAACACAAAAAGGATGCAAAATGTGTTACGTGTATGCATGCATGCATGATTGGGTTCCTATCCCATTGGGCTAGGTCTTCTGCCAGTATTCTTGGTGGCTGCTTGGTCTTTTGACAAGTCTGTCCTCTTCCCTAACCAACGGGTATCTATGATGGCTTTTAAGACAAAAATGGGGTTCACATGGTGCATGTATGCATGAGGTGCATGTGATGCATGATATGCATGCGATACAAGAAATATATCAACTCATTAAAATTTTCACACAAATCGGCTCATCATCATTTTAGAAGTTTTTGGGCCAACTGTCATAGGAGTGAACTCGTCCCAGTTTAAATGGCCCAACGAGGTCACATCTCATGGCAAGGAGCCCAACTAAATCCGAATGGTAACGTTCCGAACACAAACACAAGGTGGCTCATCAACACTTAGAAGCCTTCGGCCCAATCGTCATAAAATACGTTATTGTCCCAGTTTAAATGGCCCAACAAGCCCATATCTTATGACAAATAGTCCAAATGAATCCAAACGATGATGTTCCCAAACACAAGCATAGAAGAGAGATAATACAAACATGACATAATAATTTTTACAAAGTGGCCCATCAACATTTCAGAAGCTTTGGGCCTAATAGTCATAAGGTACGAACTTGCCCCAGTTTAAATGGCCCAGCAAGCCCGCATTTCTGACAATAGTCCAACTGCATCCAAATGAGGATGGTCCACAAGCACATATTCAAAGAAATAATTGTTACTTTAGCCAACCCGGTCTATGGGTGGGTTAGTAAGAGTATAGACAAAGGCTCTCACCGGCGAAGGATGGCCCACAACTAGGTCTCCCCACTCAAGGGTTCGAGCAACCAAGTGAGCGCACCCCTTTTTATACACTAAGGTACGTGCCAATGAGCTATGGTGTGTGACGGACTGTCAAATGGATTTCCCGTTGTAGATCCCCCAGAGGGAAGGTGGAGCGAGGCTCACTTAAATACCCAAGCCTCTTAGGCTCTTATCGCTTGTTGTCAGGAATAAACAACGAGTCATCCAAATTAGTCTATCACAATAGGCTACGAGTAGATGGCTATCTAGGTGCCTTCACAGCTTTTCCTTCTAGAAAGGTAGTGAATGAAGGAGGACACCAAACCATTACCTAGCCTAAAAATGCCTTTGATTAAACCCTCACTTTATCCACTATAGACACGGTCAATTAAAACATAAATCCAAACATCACAAGTCAATATTTCGGGGCCAATTCTCTATCCCCAGTGGAGTCGCCAGACTGTAGACAACAGAACCTGGACGACGCCGTTCCTAGGCTCGCGGCACTAGTTGGGAAGTACGAAATAACATGGAGTCGCCACCCGATGTGAACCGGGACAAAGATTTAAGGCCGCACTCACCCCTCGCAAGGGAAGACCTCAAACCATTGGGTTCGGAATGGTCCCTTACTTACGTCACTTGTAATAAAAGGATTTATGTAATAATCTACTCAAGCTTAAGTAACACTTATTTCCAAGAGTATCATACTTCTAGATTCATATACATGTATCAACAAGTTCATCACAACATGCAACATCATATGGCAATCTCATGAACATATTTCAATCCTATAATATGGAAAATTAAGAACAACCTAATCATGCTTGAGTACTATCTCATGAACCTATTAACCAAATAACATGCTAACAGCCTAATCATGCTTGAATACAATCCCGAGAACACATAGAATGGATAAATGCAGGGATACAAATAATACGGTTGGCTATATAACACAAGAAAGATCAACCAAGAGGCAATTATGCATGAATATGATAAGACAGACTCAGTTCAGTGTGTGCGCATTCGTGTAGCGTTCGTAAACGCGTTCGAACGGTAAACAGAAGGTTCGCGTTCGTGTGGCGTTTGATAACGCGTTCGAACGGAAATGAGACAGAATGCTCGCGTTCGTATGGCGTTTGATAACGCGTTCGAACGTAAATGAAACAGAATGCTCGCGTTCGTATAGCGTTTGATAACGCGTTCGAACGGAAATGAGACCTGATGCATGATAAGGCAAAAATGCATGCGCGTTCGAGTTGCGTTTGTAAACGCGTTCGAACGGGAACAGACCTGATGCATGAAATGAGACGCAATACATAAACAACAAAATAAAGGGGCGCGGCGAAGTACTGCCGTAAAGGTGGCCTTTTGGGGCTCTTGATCTCTCAAAGAGAGGACCTTTAGACCAACATACTAAGCCCATGCGCGTCACATCACATCATGTATATAAACATAAAGACAATCATATTATTCTAAGTATGTCCGATTGAACGTGTCTTGCATCCAACCGAACACACATCAACCGGCGCGGCAAAGCATCGTGGTAAAGGGCTTTAACCCCTCCCCATAGGGGATCTTTCATTCCACTTACTAAGCCCATGCGCTCGATTGAGTCATGCATAAATGAGCAACATGCATAATTTAAATGACGAAAAATAAATAAA
Source organism: Zanthoxylum bungeanum (assembly GCA_019454045.1). Lineage (NCBI taxonomy): Eukaryota > Viridiplantae > Streptophyta > Magnoliopsida > Sapindales > Rutaceae > Zanthoxylum > Zanthoxylum bungeanum. Next base: position 208,389 of record SKCR01023431.1, on the reverse strand, counting down.
TAAAAGCAACACAAAACAAGAGAAGGTGCCGTTTACTCAAGTGGTACGTGGAGTTGTATCCCAAGTACAGACCGCACTACCGTCCATTCGGATTCGGCTACGGAATTTACGTCTGGTTTCCATCCTATATACCACAAGAGACGACACTCTTCCATTTCATTCAAGCCACAACATGCATCCATAAACGACTCTCATGCGAATAAAATTTAATAAAATAATAAAACGAATATAAACTAATGAAAAGGTACCTCAGGTCTAACCTTTTAAATCACCTCTCGGATGTACGGTACACGATCGTCGGAAGGGTGGATGCTCCGCAACTCTCCCGGTTCACTGGTTCACTGTTCTCGTTCGTTGTCTTGCTGTTTTGAGTCCGTTTTGCTACTGTTTCCTTGTGGTTTCGCTGCCGTTTCCTCTTTATCTTTTGCTTACTTTTTGGGTGTGTTCTTCCTCTAATTTTTATGTGTGTTGGGTATGAGCTAGGGACTAGGGACTAGAGACTAGGGTTGAGAAGGTTGGTGAAGGGTTCTTTTTATAGGCAAAGGGTTGGGCTTGACAAGGAAAGGGATTTGGCTAATTAAAGAGGGATTTGATTTGGTTTGGTTTAGGAATACAAAGGATTTGATTTGGTTTGGTTAAGGGAAGTCAAAGATTGAGGGGGGACAAATCTTGGCTAGATAGGGAAGGTAGAATATTTGATTGGCTTTAATTGGTTGATTGATTTTAACTTGGTATGATTATATTTTTGATTTAGTATGTGATTTGTTTAATTTAGGCATGATTTTAGTTTAAGTTGGTAATTGTTTATTTTATGTTTGGTATATGTTTTATTTAATTATTTAATTAATTTAATTATCCACTAATTTAGTTAATGTTTTAATTAATATTTATTTATTTAAATTGGGATGTGTTTTATGGGCTTTGGGGGGCTAATTGGGCTGGATGTGAGGCTAGCAGCAAAACCAGAATTACCGACACCGTTCGAACGCTTCCTCGAACGCGGCACGAACGCCCGCAATCCGTTTGACGTTCGAACGTAAACACGAATGCAGCACTAACGAAAACAGTGAACCTTGTTTATTCTGAATTTCCCCTTCCGATGTCCGTTTCCCGTGACCTCCGTGACTTAAAAGGTAGTGTCTCCAAAATGAGACTCATCATAGGGACTTATGTGTAAAAATGCAGTGCCTACAACACTGAACTGAGTCTTTTTCATTAGATTTCATGCATAGTTTTCCTAGTAGCTATCTCCACATGTATAAATGCAAATATGTTAATGTATTACAATTCATATGCTTATGTCATGATAACATTTGAGTATTATTTCTTGCGGTATATCGGATGGAAACCCAGACGTAAATTCCGTAGCCGATTCCGAATGGACGGTAGTGCGGTCTGTACTTGGGCTACAATTCCACGTACCGCTTGGAAAAGTGCCCATATGTGTGCTTGTATGGTTAATATGTGTGCTTGTATGGTTAATATGTGTGCCTGTGTTTTCCTGAATGTAATATGCAAATGAAGTTATATGTTCATTGCTATTTTGATATATGTTAAGCATGCAATTTTAAACGTGAGATATATGTGAAATGCGTATATAAGTTTTATCTTGAATATGAGAATTTAGAAGCATGATACTCTTGGAAATAAGCGTTAATCAAGCTTGATTAAATTATTACATAAATCCTTTCATTACAAGTGACATAAGTAAGGGACCATTCCGAACCCAACGGTTTGAGGTCTTCCCTTGCGAGGGGTGAGTGCGGCCTTAAATCTTTGTCCCGGTTCACACCGGGTGGCGACTCCATGTTATTCAGTACTTCCCAAACTAGGCCGCGAGCCTAGGAACGGCGTCGCCCAGGTCCTGTGTCCTACAGTCTGGCGACTCCACTGGGGATAATGAGAATTGGCCCCGAAATATTGTCTTGTAATGAGTGGATTTATGTTTTAATTGGCCATGTCTATAGTGGATAAGTGAGGGTTTAATCAAGGGAACTTTTGAGGCTAGGTAATGGTTTGGTGTCTTCCTTCACTCACTACCTTTCTAGAAGGAAAAGCTGTGAGGATACCTACATGACCATCTACTCGTAGCCTTTGTGATGGACTAATTTGGAGGACTCGTTGTTTATTCCTGACACCAAGCGATAAGAGCCTAAGAGGCTTGGGTATTTAAGTGAGCCTCGCTCCACCTTCCCTCTGGGGAATCTACAACGGGAAATCCATTTGACAGTCCGTCACACACCATAGCTCATTGGCACGTACATTAGTGTATAAAAAGGGATACGCTCACTTGGTCGCTCGAACCCTTGAGTGGGGAGACCTAGTTGTGGGCTATCCTTCGCCAGTGAGAGCCTTTGTCCATACTCTTGCAAATCCACCCATAGACTGGTTTGTATGGTTAAAGTAGCAATTATTTCCTTGAGTATGTGCTTGTGGACCATCCTCATTTGGATGCAGTTGGACTATTATCAGAAATGCGGGCTTGCTGGGCCATTTAAACTGGGGCGAGTTCGTATTGTATGACTATTAGGCCCAAGGCTTCTGAAATGTTGATGGGCCATTATGTGAAAATTATTATGTTATGTTTGTATTATCTCCCTTCTATGCTTATGTTTGGGAACATCACCGTTTGGATCCATTTGGACCATTTGTCATGGGATATGGGCTTGTTGGGCCATTTAAACCGGGACAAGAACGTATTTCATGACTATTGGGCCAAAAGCTTCTAAGTGATTGATGGGCCACCTTGTGTTTGTTTTCGGAATATTATCATTTGGATTTAGCTGGGCTCTTTGCCATAAGACATGAACTCGTTGGGCCATTTAAACTGGGACGGGTTCACCCTTATGACAGTTGTCCCAAAAGCTTCTAAAATGATAATAGGCCGATTTGTTTGAGAATTTTATTTGATTTAATATATGTTAAATATTTCTTATGCATATCATGCATACATATACCCTGTTAACATCCTCTGTGTCTTAAAAGACACCATAGATACCGTTTGGGTTAGAGAAGGAACCAGACTCACTAAAAGAACAAGTATGAGTGAATCCGATAATGAGGTGTCCCGTATGGATCAGTTAGAGAATGGTCTTGCCAAGATCACTGAACAGTTGCAGGCTTTGACTACTGCTATGGCTGGTATAGCTGGGTCTCGTGCCGGGGTTCATTCTGGGGATGTGAGGCAAGAGGAATCTCCGAACAGATTGGGGGATGATATCCCCGCTTTTGATGATGATATGGCAGAGTATGCAGCAGGCAGAGTATCTGGGTCTCAGACAGAGTTACAGAAACTTCGGGATCAGGTTGAGTCGGTTACCCGCAAGATGAGGGGTAAGAATGAGGATTTGCTGGATTATGACACTTTGACTTTTGAGGAACAGTTGCCTGCACAGTTCAAGATGCCGGATATGGCTAAGTTCAACGGGAATGGGGATCCGAGGGTGCATCTCCGACAGTTTGTATCAGTCATGAGTTCGGTTGGCTTATCTCAGCGCCAGGTACAGAAAATGTTTGGAATGTCGCTTGAAGGAGCTCCCGTGGTATGGTACCACAGTTTGGAGAAGAAAGTAAAGGAAGATTAGAGGGAGTTGGCCGATGCTTTCCTGAAGCAATATGTCACTGACTTGGAGATCGATCTGTCACTCCGTGATATGGAGAATGTTAAGCAGAAAGCGGAGGAGAGTTTTAAGGAGTATGTGGACCGGTGGAGGGTCAATTATTGAAAATGTAGACCAGGCCTTCGGAGAAGGATCAGATCAAGATGATTATCAAGGGCACCAAGCCCTCCATTTACGGCAAGTTGAGGAGGATGACCTCCATGATTGCAGACTTTCGGCAGTTGAGGGAAACTGTCATGGATATTGAGGAAGAAGAGGCCGAGAATAGAAAATTCTATGGTCTAAACAGGAGGCCCATTGGGGGAACATCGGGAACAAAGCCCGTTTCCGCTGAAGTTGCTGCTATCCGGAACAGGCATTTTTCCAACTTGGGAAGGCCCCTGTCTAAGGTACTAGAGAAATTGAAGAGACAAGGGCTCTTGAAACCCTTGGATACCAAACCATTACCCAATCCTCTGCCATCACATTATAACCTAAGCCTTTACTGCCACTTCCACCAACAAAAAGGCCATGACACCGACAACTGCGCCCGACTCCGCCATGAAATCCAAGACCTAATAGACTCCAAGAAAATACCCAACCCAGAAACAGAACAGCCCGACACCACATAAACCCCTTACCCAACTACCGTGCTGTACCACCACCAGCCTACATGATCAATTCTGGCCTCCCAGAAGACATTGTCCTAAAAATCCTTTCACCCTCAAGCCTTTTGCCTGGGAATCTGGGATAGTACTAGTGAGGATGAGTCTGAGCAGAAGAAAAGCTTTTGGCTTGATTTCTCTAGCAGTGATGAGGAGGAAGTAAGGGGAATGACACGTAGCGGTCGTTTTTACAATGATATGGCAGAAAAGGGTAAGGAAGCTTTGACAGATGGTAGAGAAGTGATTGAGGCTGCAGAAAATACTGAAGGGGATATAGTGCTGAGGCAATTGAGGAAGACTAGAGCACAAGTCAGTATCTGGGAACTATTATGTGCATCTCGGGAGCATAGACATGCTATGGTTGAGGCCTTGAGAAAGATTGTGGTACCGGAGGATGCCAACCCCGCATGTTTGTTGGGTCGGTTCAGAAGGAAGCTTTGCAGATATCCTTTTCTGAGGATGAACTCCCGGCGGAGGGGAGAAATCATAACAGGCCTCTATTCATCAGGGCCGAGGTGAGGGGCAAGAAAACTTCATGTGTGATGGTGGATGACGGTTCGTCCATCAATGTGTGCCCGTTGAAAATTCTGGCAAGATTGGGTATGAAAGCAACAGACTTGGACCCCTCTAGTATGACTATTAAGCTTATGATGACAGTAAGCGGGGAGTTGAAGGTACCTTTGTGGCTATGGTCAAGGTAGGGCCGATTGAAGATGAGGTTGAGTTCACAGTGCTGGACATCCCAGCCACTTTTGCTTTATTGTTGGGAAGGCCTTGGTTTCACAAACTTGGGGGCGTGCCTTCCACTTTGCATCAGATGATCAAATTCCCGTATGAGGGGGAAGTTGTTACTATCCGGGCTGAGGTAGATAATGCCGTGGCTGCCTTGGAGATACAACCTTTCACGAGGTTTCAGGTGTCAGCTACTTTTGAGGAATGGGTGGATCCTAGGGTGGCTAGGATTATGGAGAAGATGAAGTTTGAGCCAGGTAAAGGTTCAAAATTGCCGGATTTCAGAGGACAGACTACTCGGAAAGGTTTGGGATACAAATCTGACGAAGAAAAGCCAAAGGTCAAGAAAAATGGCCTGAGGCTGATGGAGTGCTTTGTGAAAGCTTCAGGGTATCAAGGAGAGCCTGAACCTGTGGAGGTTAATGGGATTGTTGTACCTGGGTTTGAGATCTTCCAGGATTTGTTGGGTGAGAAGCCACTGACCGGGAAAGCTGTGGAAGCAGATATTTGGGAAGAAGAGCTGATGAAGTTAGAGAGCCTGACTCTGGAAGAAGATGATAAGCCTGAGGAAGACCTGATTGCAAAGGAAGAAGTGTCTATAGATGATGAAGACATTTACCTTCCTGACTTATTTGAATGTACTTCCGCATTATCCAATAATAAAGACATTTCTTTTGCTTACTTGCCTGAGTCATTTCCATTCACTCTGCATGAATCAAGCATATTTGACATCAGATCAGCCAGTGAGATGGAATGAACAGTTTCAGACCGCCTTCGACAGAATCAGAGAGTACTTGGTAAACCACCTGTATTGAAACCTCCGAGACCGGGCAGACCTTTGATATTGTATTTGGCTATAGAATCAGAAGCATTGGGGGGTATGATGGTACAGGCAGATGAGACGGGGGTAGAACATGCAGTGTATTATCTGAGTAAGAAGCTGCTTCCGTATGAGGCTCGGTATCAGGAAGTTGAGAAGATCTGTCTTGCAGTGGTATGGGCTTCCAGAAAGTTGCGACATTACTTCTAGTCTTACAAGATCCAAGTGGTGGCAAATGAGAATCCTCTGAAATATCTTCATTCAGTGCCTTCACTAGTGGGAAAACTGGGCTGATGGTTGGTATTGTTGACAGAGTTTGACATTGAGTATATCACCTCCAAAGTGATCAAGGGACTAGCAGTAGCGGAGTTTCTGGCATTGCAACCTGTTGAGGGGGATCAGTATAAGTTTGAGTTTCCAGATGAAGAGATCCAAGCAATAACAGTTCAGAGATGGAAGATGTATTTTGATGGAGCAGTGAATTACAAGGGAGCCGGAATTGGGATCGTGATAGTAACCCCCGAGGGAGAGACTTTGCCTTTGGCTAAGAGGTTGACATTCAGAGTGACTAATAACATGGCCGAGTACGAAGCATGTGCTTTTGGTTTGACAACCTTGATAGCCTTGAAGGCCGGGAGTGTGGAAATCTACGGAGATTCTATGCTGGTAGTCCAGCAGATATGAGGAGAATGGGAATTGAAGGAAGAACGGTTGAAACCTTACCTTTTTCACCTCAGAAAATTGGCACAGGTTATCCCCGAGTGTAAGTTTCAACACCTACCAAGAGAAGAGAATCAGATGGCAGACGCATTGGCTACACTAGCAGCGACTTGGGAAAATCCAGAAAAGTTAGTAATGAGGCCGTTGATACTGACAACAGCAAGTAAACCTGCTTATGAGATAGAAAGAATTCTGGAAGTTGAGGTTGACGACGGTAAACCTTGGTATTATGATATTCAGAGGTATCTGGAACATGGTGAATTCCCGGAAGGGGCGGGCAGAAAAGATAGAATAGCCATTCAGAAGTTGGCTTCCCAGTACGTGACTTTGAGAGGGGAACTGTACAAGAGGCAGGCAAACGGTATTCAGTTGAAGTGTTTAAGAAAGGAAGAAGCTCAACATGTAATGGAAGAAGTACACGCCGGGGTATGTGGTCCGCACATGAACGGGTTGAATCTGTCCCGCAAGATAGTGAGACAGGGGTTTTATTGGTCAACCATGGAAACGGACTGCGCGAAGATGGTAAAGCACTGTCATGACTGTCAAGCACACGGTAATTTGAATCACTTACCGCACACAGAATTGCACGGGTTGTCAGAGCCGTGGCCTTTCTCAGCATGGGGAATTGATATGATTGGGGAAATTCGACCAAATGCATCAAATGGGCATCGCTTCATAGTGGTGGCAGTAGATTACTTCTCAAAGTGGGTGGAAGCCGAATCCTTCCGTAATGTTACAGCGAAGCAGATGGCAAAGTTCATAGCTCGGAACCTCATTTGTCGGTATGGTATGCCGCATCATGTAGTGACAGACAACGGGGTCCCTTTTCAAGGAGAGACAAAGGCAATGTTACAGAGGTATGGGATAGGCCACCACAAGTCATCACCGTACAGGCCGCAGGCAAATGGGGCAGTTGAGGCAGCCAACAAGACTATAAAGACAATTTTAGCCAAGATGACAGAAAATTGTAGAGATTGGGCCGAGAATTACCGTAATGTGCTTTGTGGGGGTACAGAACATCAGTAAGAACGGCAACAGGATCCACACCTTACTCCTTGGTCTACGGGATGGAAGCAGTATTACCAGTAGAAGTGGAAATACAGTCCCTGAGGGTATTAGCAGAGGCAGAATTACCGGAACAGGAATGGGCCGCACAGAGATTTGATCAGTTAGCACTGTTGGATGAAAAGAGAACGAAGTCTTTGTATCATATGCAGTTGTATCAGAAGAGACTAGCCCGGGCATTCAACAAGAAAGTACGCCCCACGAAGATCAGAAAGGGTGATTTGGTACTTAAGCAGTCGAGGCCGTCGACAACGGATCCGAAAGGGAAATTCAGGCCTAACTGGGAAGGACCTTACATCGTTCAGAAAGTCATGGGAAATGAGGCAGTGAAGCTGTCAGACTTGGAAGGAAATGAGTTCACCGAGCCGATCAACGTAGACAGATTGAAGCAGTACTTTACCTGAGGGAGAGAAGACTGAGCAGTCATCACAAAGATTGACAGAAGATCTAACCCAACGGAATAGGGAAATCGTTCATGCATACACGTAACGTCGCATTCTCTTTGTGTTTGTTTCTGTTTTGTGTTCGCAGGTTCAAAGGAAAAAGAAAGCGGCAGGAATGAGCCAAGCAACATCAATGCAATTTCAGTTTTTGGGGTAAGTCCCAAAGGGCGAGGCCCACATCAGCTTGGGGGCGAGGCCCATATCATGTCATCTCCGGGTATGGAGACACATCATCAGTTCGAGGGCGAGGCCCTATCTATATCAGCGGGTTGGGTCGAGGTGCCCCCGTTGTCAGTTGTGGTTCCGGGTCGAGGTGCCCAGGGTCGAGGTGCCCACCACATCATCGGTTCGAGGGCGAGGTCCCTATAGTCAGCGGTATTGGGTCGAGGTGCCCAGGGTCGAGGTGCCCCCGTTGTCAGTTGTAGTTCGGGTCGAGGTGCCCCCGTTGTCAGTTGTAGTTCCGGGTCGAGGTGCCCAGGGTCGAGGTGCCCACTACATCATCAGTTCGAGGGCGAGGTCCCTATAGTCAGCGGTATTGGGTCGAGGTGCCCCGTTGTCAGTTGTAGTTCCGGGTCGAGGTGCCCAGGGTCGAGGTGCTCACTACATCGTCGGTTCGAGGGCGAGGTCCCTATAGTCAGCGGTGTTGGGTCGAGGTGCCCAGGGTCGAGGTGCCCCCGTTGTCAGTTGCAATTATGGGGACGCGTCCCAGGATCGAGGTCCACTGCAGTACCAACTCAACTCGAGGCGGCAGCCGAGCCAGGTAAGTAAAATGCATTGCATAACTTTGATAGGATTGTTCAAAGTCACACACTGCAAAAGTCCCATCAAAGTGGGGGCGACTTTAGGCATTGCATTTTGGCATGTGAAACCCGATGATGAGCCTCATTTGGAGGCACTACCTTTTGAGTCACGAAAGCCGCGGGAAACGGATATCGGAAGGGGAAGTTCAATAAACAAGCTCACTGTCTTCGTTGGTGCTGCGTTCGTTACTTCTTCGTTCGAACGGGAAACAGATTGCGGGTGTTCGTGTCGCGTTCGAGGAAGCGTTCGAACGGTGTCGGTAATTTTGTTTTGCTGCTAGCCTCACACCCAACCCATTTAGCTCCCCAAAGCCCATAAAACACATCCCAAATTAAATAAATAAATATTAAACATTAAATAAAATTTAAATCATTTACCATTAAATAAAACATAAATAAAATCATGCCTAATATAAATGAATCAAATATATTATATACTAAAACTAAAAATAAGATTTGCCTAATTAAAATCAATCTTAACCAATTAAAGCCAATCATATATTTGACTTCCTAATCTAATAAGATATACAACCAAGTTAAATTAGTTGACTTCCTAAAATAAAATATTTTGTCCCCCCTCAATCATTTGATTTCCTTGTTTAAAACTAAATCATATCCTAATTAAATGCCCAAAATCTCTTCCCTTGTCAACCCTAACCCTTCTCTATATAAACAACCCCTAACCAAAGCCATCCTCTCTTTGACACAGATAATTCACACCCAAACTCTCTCGAAATCTCTCTAGACTCTCTCTACACACCCAAGACTAAACAAAAGAAAAACACACTTGACACATACACGAAAAAAGAGAACAAAAGAGCCCCCAACCATCTCCTCCATAGCCGAAAACCACTTCCGTAAACCCCCCACACATCACCGAAACAGCCACCTATACAGCAGCCCTCCACACTGAAAATTACCAAAAAAAACCCCACCGTATTACACGCCCAAACAGCAACAAAATCACGTTAACGGCAGTCCCCAAAATCCCAAAAAAAAACAGTACATAAAACTACATATATAATCTTAAAAATAATCACATATAATTGCACTAAGACCCACACAAACTTGGAATAGTTTATTGAAAACGTTAAAACAGGTGGCCCGTGCAGTGAGCAGCAAGACAGAAGCCGAATAGGAGCAGAACAGAGTTCGAACCGTAAGCAAAACAGCGAAGCAGTGAGCTAGGACGTTGAACCAGTGGACCAGAAAAGTTGCGGAGCTTTACCCCCTTTCGATTTCCGTGGAACGCGAGTCCGAGAGACGGCTTAAAAGGTTAGACCTGAGGGTATCTTTCACACTTATTCTCATTTTATTTTCTGGTCATTTATTTTGATTATATTTTCTGTATTTGTGGTATCCGTTGTGTGTATGATGTATGTTGTGGGTATTGGATGAATGAGAGATGTGTCAACTCTCGCGGTATATCGGATGGAAACCCGGACATAAATTTCATAGCCGATTCCGAATGGACGGTAATATGATCTGTACTCGGGCCACAACTCCACGTACCGCTTGGGTAAACGGCACCATCTTTCTTTTGTTGTGTTGCTTTTGCTTATTTAGTTTGCTTTACTTGAATTCAATATGTCGTTAGTTATGCATGATTCAACCAGGCGCATGGGCTTAGTGAGTTAGTCCAAAGGTCCTCCATTTGGGAGACAAAGAGCCGAAAAGGCCACCTTTGTGACACTACTACTCGCCGCGCCGTGTTGTTCGGTTGGATGGGAGATACGTGAATAATGGGCATATAGCTTGTTGATGTTATTGAGTTTTAATCTTTTTTTTGTTTGGTTTTCATTTAGCGCATTAGCTTGTCTTAGTAGTGGAATGAAAGATCCCTTATGGGGAGGGGTTAAAACCCGTTACCACGATGCTTTGCCGCGCCGGTTGATGTGTGTTCAGATTGGATGTAAGATGTGTTCACGGGCATACTTGGTTGATATGATTGGTTCTATTCTTGTATGTGTGATGTGATGCGTATGGGCTTAGTATGTTGGTCTAAAGGTCCTCTCTTTGAGAGATCAAGAGCCCCAAAAGGTCACCTTTACGGCAGTACTCGCCGCGCCCCTTTTATTTTGTGTTTATGTATTGCGTCCCATTTCATGCATCAGGTCCGTTCCCGTTCGAACGCGTTTACGAACGCAACTCGAACGCGCATGTGTTTTTACCTTATCATGTGTCAGGTCTCATTTCCGTTCGAACGCGTTAACAAACGCCATACGAACGTGAGCATTCTGTCTCATTTCCGTTCGAACGCGTTAACAAACGCCATACGAACGTGAGCATTCTGTTTCATTTCCGTTCGAACGCGTTTACGAACGCTACTCGAACGTGAGCATTCTTTTCATTTCATTTCCGTTCGAACGCGTTTACGAACGCTACACGAACGCGAACCACTGAACTGAGTCTTTTTCATTAGATTTCATGCATAGTTTTCCTAGTAGCTATCTCCACATGTATAAATGCAAATATGTTAATGTATTACAATTCATATGCTTGTGTCATGATAACATTTGAGTATTATTTCTTGCGGTATATCGGATGGAAACCCAGACGTAAATTCCGTAGCCGATTCCGAATGGACGGTAGTGCGGTCTGTACTTGGGCTACAATTCCACGTACCGCTTGGAAAAAGTGCCCATATGTGTGCTTGTATGGTTAATATGTGTGCTTGTATGGTTAATATGTGTGCCTGTGTTTTCCTGAATGTAATATGCAAATGAAGTTATATGTTCATTGCTATTTTGATATATGTTAAGCATGCAATTTTAAACGTGAGATATATGTGAAATGCGTATATAAGTTTTATCTTGAATATGAGAATTTAGAAGCATGATACTCTTGGAAATAAGCGTTACTCAAGCTTGATTAAATTATTACATAAATCCTTTCATTACAAGTGACATAAGTAAGGGACCATTCCGAACCCAACGGTTTGAGGTCTTCCCTTGCGAGGGGTGAGTGCGGCCTTAAATCTTTGTCCCGGTTCACACCGGGTGGCGACTCCATGTTATTCAGTACTTCCCAAACTAGGCCGCGAGCCTAGGAACGGCGTCGCCCAGGTCCTGTGTCCTACACTCAGGTTTAATGTTCACATATCCTTCACATTCATGGAACTGGATACCACGGGATCTACTACCCATATCCTCTCTAGATTCTCTCCAGCTATGCCTACTCTCTCTAGGCCTATCCTCCATATACATATTACTACTACTGTCACTCTTCTTAAGCTTAAGAAATTTCTTAAACATCTTTGCAAACATGGCCAAATCATGATCCGTGAGGGTATTATCATCATTACTAGATGGATCATGAGCAACTTCCTTCGCGATCTTCATCGCTATAGTTTTTGGCTTTTTATAACTAAGAAAATTTTTCTCATAAACCTGCAGTTTTCCTACTACATATTCTTAGTTTAGCTATATTTTAAGAAAAATGGCTCTTCTCTTTCTCTCAAACATAGAACTTGGTTGGTTAGAGTGTTGTATAAATTATAAGAGATGAGAGAGAGCTTGTATTTTAAGCAATATTTGACCTAAAATAATGGCTCAAATCTAAAGATTAGGAATTTGTCTAAAACCCTAAACTCGCCCTCAGAATGCTGTAAAACACACTCACTTGATTTCTAGAACAAACGACGAGTAGTTGTGTATTAAATTTTTGTGAAGAAAGGTATATAATCTCAGGAAGGGTTTTGTTGTCAGAAATGAATGAGAAATGAGGCACTTGAATTAGAAATAAAGGATTTTGTTAACAGCAGCACGCTTGCTGCACACATGCTTATTTTGGTTTCTTATTGCGGTGAAAGTTTACACAAGCTTATTTTGATAGTTACGGTGAAAATTTTGGTTTCTTATTTTACAGATGGCACCGCGTTCTCGTAAACTCACTTATTCGACTCCATCTACATCTGCAAAGACAAAGGCTGCTCTCGAGGTCCTTGCTAACACATGTGACTCGAGTACATCGAAGTATCGAAGACGCAGCCGTGGCCTGGCGTTGGTTAAACACGTTAAGGCCCACGGCCGCATCCGGATAAAGATATCGGATGTTGGAGAAAGACAGATCAGACAACATTCTTCATTGTTTACCAATGTCATAGGTGCTGCTACTCGGTTTGAAGCTCCCCAAAACTACGTTTCTTGGAGAAAGATCATGTGGGAGATGAAAATCAACCAGCTCTTCCTGACGCTACTTGTGAGTAAACTTATCGTATTGAGTTTTCTTTATTTTCCGTTTTCTTTAAATTAATGTTTTATATTTAATTTCTACTTGGTTGCTATTCCTGCAGGAATTGTTCGACTTGAACGTGAACATGAACAAACGTCCTGGAGTATCTCGACCACCACATTGGGAAGAGTTACAAGGATTTTAGGACAAAAGTCCTGAAACAGATATTCGACAAACATGGGGCTTTGGATGCTCCATAACACAAGCCTGATTATATAGAGGAGCAAGACTATAGATTCTTGTGTGAGCTTTGGTCGAGCGAGAAACACGAAGTAATTTTTAAAAGAATACGAAACTGATAATTCTCCTCGTTTTTACTACTTACAATGTTATTAAATGCAGAATAAATGTCATGCAAATGCGGAGAATCGTAATCATATGCGTTTCAACCATCATGGAGGCTCCAAGCTATTTTCCCAACATCGTGCTGAACATTCTGAGGTAAATATACCATAAATTATTTTTTAACATTTCATTAATTTTACTAATAATAACAACCACTTTATGTTTTTTTTGCAGAGTAACACGGGTGATGTGCAGTCATTTCCGGAGTTTTTTCGAGTGATGCACTACAATGAGAAGAAGAAATGGATCAATAAAGAAGTCAAACGCTGCTATGTAAGTTTAAGTATTTAAAATAATTTTATATATTTTTAAATTTAATTTTTTTTCTTTTGAAGTTCGAACATTAACTTCAATTTTTTTTTAAATAGAACGAAATGATGGAGGTCCAGCGACAAGCTTATGAGATAGAGTCTGACCCCCTACTAGATGAGGAAAACCAGACAGCGTACAGCGTACAACGTCAGACTTGGCACTCGTAAGAAGCCGATGTCATCTAGACGCACTGCTGTTTCTTCTCCTACCGACCCGTGCCTTTGAGAACAGCTAGCCAACACCAAGGAAGAGTTGGACAATACCAAAAAAGAGCTGAAGAAGACCTATAAGAAGCTACAACAGGTCGATGATGACAACCAGAAAAAGATGCATGAGTTCGACCAGCAAGTGAGGGCTTTCAAGCAGATGCTGGAGGCCTCACTCGGCCAGACTGCATCGGGCTCGATCGTCCATCCATCATAGCAGCAATAATTGTTATTTTCATTTGTATAAATATTCACAGCAGTAGTGATTGTTAATAGATTATGTATTTATTTTTTTTAATAAATTTTAATTATAAATTTAATTTATTTTTACTTTTTAATTATTTTTAAATTTATAAGAACAAAAATAATTATTAGAATAAAAATAATTTTACTATTATTCGGTAAAATTATTTTTTTAATAATAATATTTTTCAAAACGAAAAATCGAATGTTTCAAAGCAAAAGGTACCTTAAATAATAAAGTTCTTATACCATTTAGCGTCGAATTATTCGACGCTAAAAAAAATAAAATAATATTTATATTTTAATATTTTATATCATTTAGCGTCGAAATATTTCAACGCTAAAGGGTATAAGAAATTTCGACGCTAAAATAAAAATAAATAAGTTTTTTACTAATAACACAATTATTTGACGTCGAAAATATTCGTTGCCAAATACGTCATTTAGCGTCGAAAAATATCATTTTTCTTCGAAAATTTTTGGACGCAAAAGCATCGAAATATTTTATTTCGACGCTAATTGTCTTTCTCGTCTACGTTTTGGCGTCGAAAGTTAGCGTTGAAAATTTTCTACGCTAATAACCTTTAGCGTCAATATTCTTTGTTTTAATGTCGATATATTTCGACACTAAAGACCTTATTTTTTGTAGTGTTTCAAGCAACATTTAAAAAAAAAAAAGAATTTGCTAGAATATTACAATTTGGTTTCATGAAAAAAGCAACAATACTCCAGGGCCAAATATGTTCTCCAATGTGGCTGAGTTACTACTCTCTTATGCATTAACCCATTGATCAATTTGCTAGATTTTCTTCAAATAGAAATTTTACTAAAATTGTAAAATTACTTTAATAATAGATCTGTTTTCAGCAAGCAAGCCACATATAATGAGAGTTGCAAGAAACAAATTTATTTCCATTGGAATTTGCAAGCGAATTGATAAGATTTAAATCAATGGCTTGTTTAACAACATACTGTAAATTTGTATCAATCCAGCAAATGCTTGTGCTTACACCAAGCAATAGCAGCAACATACAGGAATATGGTTCCAATGGCACCGCCAGCAACTGTCCAGAGAAACTCAGACATCCCCGCTTTTGTCTCATCGAACAGCTCGATGGT
The DNA here is from genome assembly GCA_019454045.1 of Zanthoxylum bungeanum. Classification (NCBI taxonomy): domain Eukaryota; kingdom Viridiplantae; phylum Streptophyta; class Magnoliopsida; order Sapindales; family Rutaceae; genus Zanthoxylum; species Zanthoxylum bungeanum. The sequence continues at coordinate 193,087 of SKCR01023431.1, read as the reverse complement.
GATATTCATCCTGAAAACACCGGCCACAGCAATGAAGGCACTCAGCATAAGGCGTTGCAGTCATCAACATGACCCCCATTTGCATTATGGTAATGTAGTCTTCTGTATCATCTACGTACTCCCTCAGCTTCGCAGAAACAAATCTAATACCAATAGCGTATCCAACTAAATATCTATAAGTAAATAGATGTCCCATGCTGATAAAAGATTCATACCGTTGATAGTTTGTTCAGTATACCATCAACTTGAACAAAGTACGCCTCGAGGAGCATTTCTAGCTCTTCGACATCAAGGTGATTGCTTACAGTGCTGTGAACGGTACTAGTATGCGTCCCATGGCTGTACATTATTGTTGGTTAAATTTAGTGTCATCAAACAGTAATATAACTTGCAATCAAACATATCAAACAACTTTACAATTAGATCTAGATGCAATATAACCCTAAAACAGTAAGAACCAGAAAAACCTGATTCGATTGTCCAAGTCGAGAAAGACTCTGTCCTTAAGAACTTATTGGCCCCGTCACAGGTGCTCTACGGATTCGAATTGCCAATGTTCTCCCAGGATAACTTGGATTCTACTTGTTCAAGGTGCACTCCTTCACAAGTGTTTGAACTAGGATAAAATGGTGGATCTCTCTCAAAACCAAAAGAAAACAAAGTGTCTGTAGAATCTGGATATATGTCTTCTATTTCGTACATCCTTAATTAGGAGTGCATGACCCCTTTATAAAGGCATGGAGGGGTGCCATATGACACCCTTTGGGGTGGGGTTGCAACCCTCTATGGATTGTAACCACTCTTGCACCCCTTTGCCATTCACAAAGACATATATACCCTTATGAAATAATTGAAGAATTTACAACAATCCCCCACAATTCTTCAAATATTCATTCAGACACGTGAGAGAGATACCGTGAGCTAAAGCTGCATCGAAATAGGTAGCTTTCGCTTTGAACCTTTCCTAGTGAATGACAATCGGATTTACTTGGCAAACCAGTGACCCATAGTCTTGAACTGTTCTGCCGTTGGTGTAAACCAAGACAATTGCCAACACACAGCTTTAATTCGACCATTTCCCGTTCTACGGTTGTGTTCATTTTGGCCCTGAACAACGGTCCTGGATTCATCAAGCACTTTAGGGTAACCCGCCTTTAAAGGTTCCCATGGAAGCGGCCCCACTTCTTACTTGAAATAGGTGATCTACTATGAAGAGGTAATCTGTCTTTACCCCCATTAGGACTCATCTCCTAATATAGTGATCATTAAAAGCCTTAGCTTATCCTAACCAATGACAGACAGCACTCAGCGTCATTATCGGAATGAGAAAGAGTACGAAACTCTTCAGTGCTTGTTTTGAATTGCACAAAGTTTCTGTTGTCCCTTTTGAACCTAGATCTTGGGATCTCCAGTCAGCTAGGTTGGGTTTCCACAGTGACAATTCTTAGATTATAGGCTTCAAGCCCATTCCCCTCGATGACTTCTCAACTTGCTCTCGAGGAAAACCTTTAGTTAGTGGATCCGCTAGGTTTTCCTTCGACTCAACATAATCGATCGATATTATGCTACTTGAGAGCAGTTGACCTATGGTATTATGTCTCCGACGTATGTGTCGAGACTTACCATTATACATTGTATTTTGGGCTCTCCCAATAGCCGATTGGCTTTCAAAATGTATGCTAATCGTTGGCACCGGTTTGGCCCAACTAGGAATATCCTCCAGGAAGTTTCAAAGCCATTCCGCTTCTTCCGCTATTTTGTCTAACGCTATGAACTCTGATTCCATAGTAGACCAGGCAATACATGTTTGCCCCGAGGATTTCCATGACACGGCTGCATTACCAAGTGTGAAAACAAATCCAACCAGTAGATTTGGAATCCACTATATCAGATATCCAACATCGCTGTATCCCTCTAGAACAGCAGGATATCTCTCGTAATGTAGCCCATATTTTGAAGTTTCTTATACCTCAAAACACTTACTATGACTTTTCCAGTGGTTATGTCCTGGATTGCTAGTATATCTGCTAAGCCTATTCACAGCTTGAGCGATATCAGTTCGTGTGCAACTCGTGAGATACATCAGACTTCCGATGATCTTTGAATACTCTAATTGCGATATGCTTAAACCAGTATTCTTTGATAGAGGAAGAGTTAGGTTAGCTACTCCCAAATCTTTCATATCAAATTTGCTGGTTAACACTTCTTGGTAAACTGAATCAACTCATGATTATTACCAATTATCAGCATATCGTCTATATAGAGACATACAATGACATATCATTTTTGAGTTGATTTGGTGTATATACACTTATCACACTCATCGGTTTTAAACCCACTTGACAACATCTTTTTGTCAATGTTCTCATGTCATTGTCTAGGTGCTTGTTTTAATCCGTACAAGAATTTTACAAGTTTGCACACTTTCTGTTCTTTTCCTGGAACATTTAACCCTTCTGGTTGTTCCATGTAAGTCTCTTCATCCAATTCACCATTCAAGAATGACGTCTTTACATCCTTTTGATGTATTTCAAGACCAAATATAGCTGCTATAGCTATAAGCATTCTACTAATGTGATACGAATCACTGGTGGATAGGTGTCAAAGTAAACAAGGCCTTCTTTCTGTCTATAATCTTTTATGACAAACCTCGCCTTGTACTTATCTATTGATCCATCCATTTTCATCTTTCCAATTGTAGCCCAGTGGCTTACAACCTGGAGGAAGATCAACCAACTCCCAAGTATGATTCTGTAGGATTGAATCAATCTCACTGATAATCGCCTCTTTCCACAGAGGTGCCTCCAAAGAAGACAGTGCTTCTTTATAGCTTCGAGACTCATTTTCTAACAAATATGTCAGAAAATCGGATCTGACTCTTGGTCAACATGATCACTGTCATTGACAGTATCAACAGCTCTTTTTGAGAGACTCTCTTCTTTGTCTTTCCTTACAAGGAAATGTCTCTTCAAAATATTGCATTCCTTGACTCAATCATCACATTCAGATTGATGTCAGGAATCTCATACTTGTGTACCAAGAATCGATACGCACTACTGTTGCAAGCATATCCGAAGAATATACAGTCAACAGTTTTAGGTCCTATTCCACCTTCTTAGGTTTAGGAGCCATCACCTTGGCAATTGGCAAGACACCCCCACATTTTCAGATATTTGTAGGAAGGTACATAACATTCCACAACTCATATGGTGTCTTGTCCAATCTTCTGTGAGGAAGCTTGTTCAGAACGTAGTTCGCGGAAAGCAGGGCTTTCCCCCACAAGTTCTGAGGTAAACCAGAACTAGTCAACATGGCATTCATCATTTCCTTCAACGTTCGGTCTTTGCACTCATCAATCCCATTTTGTTGAGGAGAATACGGAGCAATGGTTTCGTGAATAATTCCGTGCACAGAACAATATTCACCGAATGATGAAACGTATTCACCACTTCTATCACTCTTGATTCTTTTGATTTCCTTGCCAAGTTGATTTGCAACTTCGTTCTCAGTGTATAAAGCTCTCAATAGCTTCAGCTATGCTCCTCAGCAAATACACTTAACTGAATCTTGTGCTTTCATCGATAAAAGTGACAAAGTACTTTTTACCGCCTCTTGTTTGCACAAAATTCATGTCACATACGTCAATGTGTACAAGTTCCAAGGGTTCAGAACTTTTTCTATGATGTTCTATGTATTTTTGCTTCAACACATGCCTCACACTCATGTTGGCTATCAATGCAAATTTAGGTATAAGGTCCATGTTAATTAATGTATCATAATTAACATGTTCTAACCTCCCATGCCATACATTTTGTGACTCAATAATATAAGCAGAAGTTTCAGCTTTATTAATAGCACAATTGACAGTCATTAAAAAGACCCTCAGCGAGGTATCATTTTCCTACATAGACATCATTTCTGGTCAATACAATCTTGTCAGAAACAAATACAAACCCGAGACCGAGTTCTTCCGAATATCTGGAACATGCAAACATTATTATATGTAAGCTCCGTTCCGGATATCATTTTCAGAACTACTGTGCCTTGTCCAACCACTCTAGAGGTAGACGAGTTTCCCATTGTCAGATGATCGCCGCCATCGACCTTTCTGATACGAGGAAAACATCGTGCTATCAGCACATATATGACGAGTAGCCCCAGAGTCTACCCATCATTCTCTCAGATTCCCAACCTAGTTGGCCTCAGTTACCACTGTTGAGAGATTCATTTCTGAAATCTCATCAGTTAACTGCTTACCTTCAGTGACATAAGCTTCATATATCCTGCCATTGTCCTGAGATATCTTGTTTCTGCAGTCCTTTGTCATATGACCGCTCTTTTCACAGTTGTAGCACTTCCCATTGAACTTCTTGTTCGCTTGGGAAGAATCAGCTTCACTGTTCTTTCTTTTCTTGCTACCATTTACATCCTCAAAGATGTTGGCCTTGGACTCCATAGTCTTGTAGCTGGCCTTCCGGACATCATGTTGTCCTGTTCGATTCTCAATCGAACTCCAAGGTCTTCAAGGCTCATCTGCTTCTTTCTGTGTTGCAGATAGCTCCTGAAATCCTTCCATGATGGAGGCAACTTTTCAATTATGGTGGCAACTTGAAACGTCTCACAGAGTTTCATTCCTTCACCCAGTATTTCATGAATGATCTATTGTTGTTCACCCAACTGAGACATCACTGTCCTTGAAACTACCATCTTGTAGTCCAGGAACCTACCCACGACAAATTTCTTTTGTCCGGCATCTTCAGTTTTATACTTCTTCTCGAGAGATTCCCAGAGAATCTTCGCAGAAGTCATGCCTTGGTACACATTGTACAGGGTATTGTCAAGACCACCCAACAGGTAGTTCTTGCATAAGAAGTCTCCAGACATCCAAGTCTGTTCTCGCTCTTCCTTGGCCAATTCAGATTCTCCTTCCACAGGACCCGAGATCTTTGAGGAATTTAGCCAACTGGAGAGTTGTCAGGTAGAACAGCATTTTGCTCTGCCACTGTTTGAAATTTGCCCTACCAAATTCTCCGGCTTTTCTCCGTGAGAGACCGGTATTCTTTGATATTTCCGCTAGCCATTTGTAGCTGGAAATTCAACAGGGTTCAATCAGTCTACGAAAGACGAATTGCACAACGATCAACGAATGATCTTGTTCAAAGTGATTGTACTAGGTAGTCACTTGTTGTTCTAACGGACGAAAGTTCCAATAAACACAAGTCATTGAATTTTAACTGAAGATTCTTAAGGAAAATTGAACGAACGAATATTCTTCAAACACCTTTTCCAATAGGATCTTTTAGCAATTCACAACCCAGATTTACACTCTTCCAATAGCACAATTATTACGATAAGTGTAGATATATAAATGTCAATCAAGATTGGATGGAATTACTTGTGCAAAATTACACTTTAAATTCTCAACCAATTATGCAACAACCATCAATTTCAACTTTATCACTATGTGTATGCTTGTGATAATTGAACAACCTAATAATAACTTGAATCTATACTACCAAGATTAATGTGTTAACAGTATATGACTAACCAAGTTAATATTATTTAAGTTTGCAGTTTCTAAGAATTACAGGACTATTTCGTTAGTGTCACGTTCGTATCTACGTTCGAACGAGACTGTCCAGTGTGTGTGCGTTCGTGTTGCGTTTGATAACGCGTTCGAACGAAGTGTTTCCAGAGAGTTCACGTTCGAGTAGCGTTTGATAACGCGTTCGAACGGAATGATTCCAGAGAGTTCACGTTCGTATAGCGTTCGTGAACGCGTTCGAACGGAATGATTCCAGAGAGTTTGCGTTCGAGTTGCGTTTAGGACACGTTCGAACGTTCTAAGGCAGAAGGCTTGCGTTCGAGGTGCGTTTGAAGACGCGTTCGAACGTTCTTACGAGAATTCAAATTTTTAACCTTCGCGTGCGTTGGGCGTTCGAACGCCCTACGGGTTTTTCATGCACAGATCGTATTTTCCAGAAAAAATTCAAACCCTAACATGCAAATTACTATCTAATAACACGATACAATAAGTTCTTAAGATTGTTGGTTAAATTTAGTGTCATCAAACAGTAATATAACTTGCAATCAAACAGATCAAACAACTTTACAATTAGATCTAGATGCAATATACCCTAAAACAGTAAGAACCAGAAAAACCTGATTCGATTGTCCAAGTCGAGAAAGACTCTGTCCTTAAGAACTTATTGGCCCCGTCACAGGTGCTCTACGGATTCGAATTGCCAATGTTCTCCCAGGATAACTTGGATTCTACTTGTTCAAGGTGCACTCCTTCACAAGTGTTTGAACTAGGATAAAATGGTGGATCTCTCTCAAAACCAAAAGAAAACAAAGTGTCTGTAGAATCTGGATATATGTCTTCTATTTTCGTACATCCTTAATTAGGAGTGCATGACCCCTTTATAAAGGCATGGAGGGGTGCCATATGACACCCTTTGGGGTGGGGTTGCAACCCTCTATGGATTGTAACCACTCTTGCACCCCTTTGCCATTCACAAAGACATATATACCCTTATGAAATAATTGAAGAATTTACAACAATTATGAGCAGCAAACAGATTAAACTGGGTGCTGTCAGTGTTCTGCTGATCAACTTCATAACTAGTGAATCCCCCGGTAGCTTCAAATGAGATTTCATCGGTCCTAAAACAGTTAAAGAATTTTCGATGCGAGTAAGGGGAAAGTCAGTTTACAAGAGAATTAGGTGCCTGTCATCATCAATGTTGTCAGCTCTTTCATTTATAGGGGAAGTTGTGGAGCTCTCGAGTTTTTGAATCAACTTCTCAGTCAGATACATCTCAGCCATATCTTCATCATCATCTAGCAATTGTTCCAATTCATCTCGTACCTGGAGACGAACAAATGTGCATTGGTAATAAAAAACTCGACTCCTGGAGAAAACGGGACTAGGAATAAGACTCATAGCACAATCTATCCTAACAGCATCATATTCAGCATACTGACACAGAAAAATAAACATGTAATTCAAAAGCTTGAAACAGCTCCACCTTCTGCACATGTCCGGTTATTGCAAACAAGCGGATCTTAATTTGACGGACAACTGATCTTTGAAGTGGGCTTACCCAAGGCCAGATCAGCCACTTGCTCTAATGTTCTTGAAAACGAGTGATAAAGAAAAAGGCAAAGAAATAGCACAACAAGATGAACAAAAATGTAAAGGAAAAGCTATCTAAGTAGAAAGTAAGAATTATTACTTCATTTTCTAAGCAACTGCAAGCAGATTCAAGGCATGCTTGTGCAACAAACTCAAATGGAAGAACCTTCTATCCATCTCGATTCTCAAGATCTCGTTTCCCATCTTCCTTGCGTTCCTCAATTATTTCCTCGGCCTGTGAAATGTCAGCCCTGCCAAAATCTGGAGGACCGGAAGCTCTTGATTCGGCTGTTTCCAAATCATACAAAATTTTCCAGTTTGAATCACCACCATTGCCCTCCTATACAAGAACAAAGCAAATAAATAACAAAGCATAAACATTAGTAAATCATGAACTGGGTACTTAAAATTCATGAAACGAACAAAGAAACCTAAGAAGCCAAATAAAAACCTGAGGTTTGGTGGCCTGGTGGTAATACAAAATCCTCCTTTTTAAGTCTTCAACAAAGGGAACAGTGTTCAAGGAAAAAAAACAAAAAAAAAAAAAACAAAGGGAACAACAGAAGAGTCCAGAATTCAGAAACAAGACTTCCTATGATGGCTTTGATGTGCTCCAAATTGATCACTGTCGCCTGTTCTTAACCTAGTACGGTTGATGGAAGCATTGGATCCAGGATCCGGAGGTCTTGAGCCGGAAGTTCCGTCCTCCACATGCGTGTTTTCGGGTCGGCCCTGTTGAGTCCAAAACCAGCTAGGGTCGAATTCCAGCTGCCTTCTTCCGAATCCCCCACCGGTGGTGACCGCCAGGTTTGGGGGGGGGGGGGGGGGTGTTGGCTCGGATCCAGGTCATCTTCATGATCGGCTCTGGATTGTGGTGGGTGGATTCTCATGGTTAATGGTGTTTGATCTGTTAGTAGTACACTGAAGCTTGTTGATTTAATAAAGAAAAACAAGAACATGATAAATTTGTTTAATTGCAAGTTGCCTGAACTTCTGAATTAATTAATTGTCAACCTGATTATTTTAATGGAATATCATTAACAAAATGAAATTATTACAAGAACAAAGATTTCCACCAACTGGATACAAAATTTATATCACAACTTTGTGCGTATAGCATAATGTTCGTAGTGCATTAGTGTTCACTGCACACAAACCATATCTATATATAAATACAGGTTGAATGTACCAGCTATATATAAGGTTGCATTTGTGTTTGTACAAAGTAAACCCATCAACACACAACAGATCTTGAAGCCAAGTGCTTATTTACCGATGCACAGTCGGCTTTCATTACTCCAGCAAACGTTTATGCTTGCACCAGGCAATGGCAACAACATACAGGAATATGCTGCCAGTGGCGCCGCCACCAACAGTCCAGAGAAACTCTTGCATCCCTGACTTATCCTCATCGAACAGTTCGATGTTGATATTCATTCCAAAAATACCAGCCACAACGACAAAGGCACTCACCACTAGAGTTGCAGTTGTTAGCATGACACCCATTTGTAAGAGATGATTTTGTTTGTCATCCAGCATTATGTTGATGTAGTCCTCAGTATCATCAACGTACTCCCTCAACTTCCAACAAACCAAAAATAATGATAAGAAATGAATTCATGAATAGCATCTATGCAAAAACAAACAAATGGGATTTGATTTATAAAAGTGAATCATATATCAATACAGAAACGCATACCTCTAGAGTATATTAGGATTGGGAAGAAAAAATGTTGAAAAAGAGTTTAAAACTTTTTGGTGTCAGATTTTATTGAATATATTACAAACAGATGTATTGACATGCAAAAATAAAACAGTTTTCCAGAAATTGCAAGTGTCCTGTAGTTAAAGAATTCACTGTGTCAGGCATTTCTTTTCTTTATGATAAGAACTATGTGCGAGCATATTAGAGAAAGCATGTGCACACATGTAATACCCAGGAACATAAGCTTTATAATATAAATGCTAAAGTTGAATTAGTCTAGCAAGCAAGATGAAAATCCAGGAGAATCACAACTCTGTTATCGTGTCATATTCTTATAATATGTAATACTTTATATAATTATGAGTATAAAAATGCTAGAGTTTATATAACCACAGAAATTGTTTAGACCATGAAGCCAATAACAGAGAAAGCCGGTGGCATTATTAGAGGAAACAGTGGCAGCCCTAGCCTTTAAGGATATTATTAAACTCCTTTGGTCAGTAGACAAAATCATTACTGGTCATTTTACCTATTACACAGTTGAATTTAGCTGCTTTAATCAGTTACCACATCGACTGCTCTAGCAACAGGAGCACGTCGATATTCCTTGACATTACATTTTATGAACCATGTTCAATCAAGAAGGCCATGTTGACAATTTCTGGTGGTGATGTTGAGTTCCTTACCGTAGATAGCTTGTTCAGTGTACCATCAATTTGCACAAAGTATGCCTCTAGAAGCATTTCTAGCTCTTCAACATCGAGGTGCTTGCTTATAGCACTGTGAGTGGTACTAGTACGCGTCCCATGGCTGCCTCGGCCAAGTAAATTTTGAGTAAACAGATTATCATGGGTGTGCTCTGTGTTCTGAAGATCTACTTCATAGCTAGTTGATCCCCCAATTGCTTCCAATGAGATTTCAGCAGCAGTCCTGAAACAGGAGAAGAAATTTTAAGTGTACAGCAAAGAAAAACAAATGTTGGTTAAAAAAGAGATAGCAAGATTTTAGGTGCCTGTCATTCTTATTTGATTGAAGAACTTCATCATCCATGCCATCTCCCTCATTTATAGACGAAATTGACGAGTTATCAAGTTGTTGTATCAACTTTTCAGTTAGATACATCTCGGCCATATCTTCATCATCATCTAACAAGTGTTCCAATTCATCCCTTGCCTGCATACAAACATGTGAGCTTCGGTTAATCACACACTCCAAGTGGAAACAAAACTAGCATGGTTCAATCAGTTGATGCACAATGCACTGTTAATTTGTAACCATGATGTCATCAAGTCATACATATATAATTCAAAAGTTTGAATTTCTCAACCTTCTGAACACGTCCAGTTATTGCAACCAAGCGACTCTTAATTTGGCGGACACGTTCTAAATTGAGAGTACTAATTTTTGAAGTCAGCTTATCTAAGGCTGGATGTGCCTCTTGCTCTAATGTTTTGGCCTGTTTAGAAACAATAACAAGTGAAAATTGTGCAAGACGAGAAAACAAAGCAACAGGACAAGAGAAAAGGAAAGAGACCGATATCAAACTGGAAAATATGGTTAATTACTTCATTTTCTAAGCAACTGCAAGCAGCTTCAAGACATGCTTCCAGAGCAACAAACTCAAATGGAAGAACCTTCGATCCATCCCGATTCCCAAGACTTTGTTTTCCATCTTCTTTTCTTTCCTCGTTTCCGTCTTCACACTGTGGAAAGCCACCGGAAAAATTTTGGGGACTGGAAGTTTTTGACTGTGGTGCTTCCAAATCATAAAAATTTGTCCAATTTGAATCCTCACCATTGACCTCCTACACAAAAATGGAGTTAAGAAGAGGAAACAGACGAATAGAAATCCAAAATGTAAAGCCATATGAAGGAAAATTTAACTTGTAGGCATGCAATAAAAGTAAAATATTTGACAATCTGCAGGATTAAAGAACAGTTAAATGAATGCTCATCAGAAGACCGAAAGGGTCAAAGGTCAAAACATGATTCATTTAGCTGATCTCATGTTATTGAGTTCCCTCTTAAATGTATGAGACATTATTGAGTATCATCATTTGATTAAATTAGTTAAAGTCATTCCCATTTTCAGAATTTCAACTACCATACCCATTCTTTTAATTTTACCATTTGTCAAGTCAAACTAAAAGCCAAAATTCCTTAATAAAATAATCAAACCACATCAAAATTAAGAATCCCAAATTGGGTATAAAAAAAATTAACTATAACTACACGTATATAACAAAATCATAAACTGGTCATACTAACACTCTGATAACATCTGCCAAATCAAACAATTCTGATACTTCTTTATAAAAAAATCCCAAAATTATGACTTCAAATTTTTAATAATTCTCTAATCTTCAAACAAAATTCAACACAATCCATTTAATATCAACAACAATAACGAACTGGGTACTTGAAAAAACAATTTTTTTTATGAACCAAGGAAAAAAAAACCTGAGCTTTAGTGGCTTGATAGTGACACAAAATCCTACTTTGCAATTCCTCAACAAAGGGAATAACAGAAGGATCTCTAGAATTCATCAACAAGACTTCCTGGGCAGTTATGATGGCTTTGATGTGCTCCAAATTGATGACTATGGCCCGTTCTCGACCCAATATAGTTGACGGGTACGAGAGAAGCGGATCCAGGATCCGAAGGTCTCGGGCCGGGAGACCCGTTCGCCGCATGATGGCGTGCTTTCCGGCCTCCACCTCCTGAGCCTGGCCGGTTGAGTCCAGATGGAGCCATGGACGTACCCCGGTGGCTTTCTTTCGGAGGCCGGCGCCAGCGTAGAGGGTTAAATTGGCGGTAGGTGGCCGAATGGCGTCCGGGTCGTCATCGGGTTTGGATAGAGAAGGGTGGTGAATTCTCATCGTAATGGTTGTAGTAAAACGGATGAGTGTCGTTAATATTGAAGGGGCATTAACATTAGATCCCTGAATTTTAGAAAAAATTTAGTCCGTATTTATTAAATTAGAGATATTTAAAAAAAAATTAGTCATATTATTTATTTAAAAAATAAGAAAGATCGATATAAATATTTATTAAAATATAATAATTTAATAATTTTCATAATTTTATATTATATTTAACTAATTAATTATGAAAAATTTAATATTTTTTTTATATAAAAATTAATAATAATTTTTATAATATATATAAATTTATAGACATAAATTCTCATGATATATCTTCTTCTCCAAATTTTAGGCGACGGTCTAAGGATGAAGTCATCTATCAAATAAATGATATCATTTATATATTGTTTTATACGAGTCATTATTTTAACAAGAACTAACAATATTTTCACAATATATATTGGATTAAAAAAAAATTGAAAAACAGAAATGAATTTAACCTTATTAATAATGATAACATTTTAGATCAAACTCAAACCTACTAATCAATACTGTGTTCATATGGAATTGCCGCCCTTACTACCGCGATAGTTCAATTTATAAAGTAATTGAAAGATAAAAAAAGAAAGAATCATGATTTTTTTTTTTTTTTCCATTTTTTCTCTCTCCTTATCTCTCATAGTATTATCATATATGATATATAACTTAATTTTAAATATATATTATTTTATATGTCACATGTCATATGAAAGGAAAAAAAGAGTAATCATATTTATACAGAAATATAACAAGTAGAATGAAAAAAATAAAGAAAACATCCTTATCCAAAAAGGAAATTGTGCATTTAGCATAAATTTAAAAACTTTGATTGATTGATAAAAATTTAGACAATCATTCTTTCTGTTGACATCGTTTTGAAAATCAAATTGGATCAGTTAGTCGGATCGGTCAAATCAGAAATTAATCTTGAGTCCAGTCCGATTAATCGATAAAAATCAGATAGTAAAAATTTCGGTCAGGCCAAACCCAGTAAAAATCGATGAATCAGACAGGAGGTTTATTTTTTTTTAATCTTTAAAATCAAAAATTAAAATTTAATATTTTTTCACAATTTTTAAATAAATAAAACTATTTGTGAAGTATGCTGATTCTACTAATTTTTCGAAACGATTCAACTGGTCGAATCATTGACCCATTAAATTTTTTAGATCACCAATCACTTGATGGGTGTTGATTGAGAAAATTAATCTTTGGCCAACTTTTTTCAAAGTTGTTGCATGTGGGAATCTTGATGCTCTGAACTTTCTACCATGTAACACAATTAACAATTATTTTTACCGAAATTTCTTTGAACTAACATCCATACTGTTTATTAGTCAATAAAAAATATTATATGAAGTATCATAATGCCTGAAATTCACTTATTTGTCTACCTTTGAATGCTATATGCACCCATCAGAAATCAGAATCACATGCAAATGAACATATTATTTGTCAGTCAAATTCTTATTATAAGCAGCCTTCCAAATCTACTTCCAAGAAACATGCTTATAAATTAAATAATCAAGCAAAAACTCTCTCTCTATATATATATATATATATCTAACTTTCTTCTTTTCCATCATCATCCAAAATTACTCATATTCACATAGTTCTTGTTCCATTTCTCTTCCAAACATAGCTATTTCAGCAACATATATAGGTACAAAAATGATAACCAAAGCTAAAAAGCAAACCAAGGTGTCACAAATTTTCAAATCCCCCATAAAAATACTTTGCAAGGCTAGAGATTTTTACGTGAATGGCATGAATGAATTGGCTGCGGCGCCTGCTGTGAGCTTGCCGAAGAGTCACAGTGTCAAGTCTTGGAGAGCATGCGATGATGAGGATTTCAGGCAACTCTTGAGCGAAGCATCAACAAGAATTGAGGAGGGCAAAGTGCAGTCGAATGGAATGTCTAGGAGTTACAGTGTCAGTGTTGGAAAAATTGGGAGAATTGAAGAGGAAGCGCCGTGTGATTTTGAGGCAAATTTGTTGTATCCAAGACGCAGAAGCCATGTTGTTAAGAGGAATTAATTTTGTTTAATGTATAAGGTTAATTAATAGCTTACATTATTTTATACTTGAAAATGAAAAAAATAAATTAAATTGAAAGTGAAAAAGTTATAGTATGTCATAAGAAATTTTTCTATTGTTTCAGCTACTACGTTTTTGCTACTTATAGGGGAAGTAAACGAGTGCTTGATGCAAATAAAACAGTGTTTGATGAAATGCCTCAAAGACAAAATGAAATGCGTCAAAGACAAGTCTTAGAGGGCCTGTGAGTCTGATACGTTAGGAGCGGGAAATGATATAATTTTTTATTCTCATTAGTTGGACTGATCATATACGTGTATTGAGATAAAATCCCCGTGTAAATGATGATCCATACGAGACCGATATGTTAGGGCCGGATAAAGAGATAATTCTCGTACCTATTGATTGAATAGGATGGTACGGATATTGATATCCCCGTACCATACCAAACCCAATGTCATCCCTAATTATGCTTGTATAAATGAAAACCTTGATAACTAAAGAATGATATGAATATACTATTCAAGTTTGTATATGTTTGTTTACCATTCAAAAAAACAAATTATATGTTTGTATTGAATTAAGGTTTATTTATTACTTTTTCAACTATTCTTATTCATTCATTATTAACTGTCCATACAATTGACGAGAAAATTTTAATCATGCATCACCACTTGAGAAAGGGATGTAATAACCATTATGCCAGTGGATGCTCCTCATATTTTTTTATATTATAATACGTCCAGTTGATTTGCCTTAAGAAGTTAAGATATCGAATAATCTCATACCAATTTTTGAAATGAACTTATTTCATTTGACATGGAGTGGTGCATCATTTATGGCAACTGAAAAAAAAAATCAAAATAAGTTAAAACAGCAACAAAATTGACATTTTTTAGAGTATAAAAAGAGAGTTGGCATAAAGTGTTAAAATTGGAGTCAAAATTGCACTTCTTCATGGTCATGGATGACCACTTCATTAATGTCTTCAGTATTTCCAAATTGTTTCATATCAAATTATTAGTAGTCTATTTGTTATTTTATATCGACTTTGATTTGATATTTAGCTAAGTTTTGCATTGGTCCTGGATTCATAAAGTATTTTAGGGAACTCAGCCTTTAAAACTCTCATGGAAGCGGTCTCACTTCTTACTTGAAATAGGTGATCTACTATAAAGAGGTAATCTGCCTTCACCTCCATTAGAACTCTTCTCCTAATACAGTGATCATTAAAGCCTAAACTTATCATAGCCTTGATAGACAGCACTCTGCGTCAATACAGGAAAGGGAAAAAGTATAAAACTCTACATTGCTTGTTTTGAATTGCACAAAGTTTCAGTTGTTCCTTTTGAACCTAGATCTTGGGATCTCTTGTTAGCTAGGTTGGGTTTCCACAGTGACAATTCTTAATTATTTATAGGCTTCAAGCCCATTCCCCTTGATGACTTCTAAACTTGCTCTCTAGGTAAACCTTTAGTAAGTGGATCCGCTAGTTTTTCCTTCGATTTTACATAATCTATCAAAATTATGCGACTTGAGAGCAGTTGTCGTATGGTATTATGTCTGCGACGTATGTATCGAGACTTACCATTATACATTGTATTTTGGGCTCTCCTAATAGTCGTTTGACTATTACAATGTATGCTTATCGCTGGCACTGGTTTGGGCCAATTTGGAATATCCTCTAGGAAATTTCGAAGTCATTCCGCTTCTTCCGCTGTTTTGTCTAATGTTATGAATTCTGATTCCATAGTAAACTAGGTAATACATATTTGCCTCGAGGATTTCCATGACACGACTGCACCATCAAATGTGAAAATAAATCCACTCATAGATTTAGAATCCACTGTATCAGATATCCAGTTAGCATCGATGTATCCCTCTAAAACATAGGGATATCTCGTATAATACAGAACATATTTTGAAGTTTCTCTCAGATACCTCAAAACTCTTACTATTGCTTTCCAGTGGTTATGTCCTGGATTGCTCGTATATCTGCTAAGCTTGTTTACAGCTTGAGCGATATCAGATCGTGTGCAATTTGTGAGATACATCAGACTTCCGATGATTCTCGAATACTCTAATTACGATACGCTTGATCCAATATTCTTTGATAAATGAAGAGTTAGGTCTACAAGAGTTCTAGCCACATTTAGATCTCCTTTATTATATTTCTCAAGTATCTTCTCAACATAGTGAGTCTGAGATAATATATACCTCTCTGATGTTCTGGAAATCTTAATTCATAAGATCACATCAGCTACTCCTAAATCTTTCATATCAAATTTGTTGGTCCAGACTTTCTTGGTAGACTGAATCATCTCATGATTACTATCAATTATTAGCACATCGTCTACGTAGAGACACACAATGACACATCCTTTTTAAGTTGATTTGGTGTATACACACTTATCACACTCATTGATTTTGAAACCACTTGACAACATCTCTTTGTCAAATTTTTCATGCCATTGTTTAGGTGCTTATTTTAATCCGTATAAGGATTTTACAAGTTTGCACACCTTCTGTTTTATCCAGGAACATTGAAACATTCTGGTTATTCCATGTAAATCTCTTCATCTAGTTCACCATTTATAAATGTCGTCTTTACATGTATTTGATGTATTTCAAGACCAAATATAACTGCTATGGCTATGAACATTCTTATTGACGTGATACGAGTCACTTGTGGATATGTATCAAAGTAATCAAAACCTTCTTTTTATCTATAACCTCTTATGACAAGTCTTGTCTTGTACTAGTCTATTGATCCATCTGGTTTCATCTTCCGTTTGAATATCCATTTGTAGCCCAATGGCTTACAACCTGGAGGAAGATAAACCAACTTCTAAGTATGGTTTTGTAGGATGGAATCAATCTAACTATTGATAGCCTCTTTCCACAAAGGTGCCTCCGACGAAGAGATTACTTCTTTTTAGCTTTGAGGCTCATTTTCTACCAAGTATGTCAGAAACGGGTCTAAATGACTTAGACGTTCTAGCTCTTTTGCTATGTCTAGGTTCAATTTCCTCAACATTTTCATGTTGATATGATTCTTGGTCAACTTGATCACTGCCTTTAACAGTATCAACAGTTCTTTTGAGAGACTCTATTTTTTGACTTTTCTTACAAGAAAATGTCTCTTCAAAGAATGTCGCATTCATTGACTCAATTATCATATTTGGATTGATGTCAGGAATTTCAGAATTATGTACCAAGAATCGATACGTACTACTGTTCTGAGCATATCCAATGAATATACAGTCAACAATTTTGGGTCATATTCTAACCTTCTTAGGTTTAGGAACCATTACTTTGGTGAGACACCCCCATATATTCAGGTATTTGTAGGAAGGTACGTGACCTTTCAACAATTCATAAGGTGTCTTGTCTAATCTTCTGTGAGGTAGCTTGTTCAAAACGTAGTTGGCGGAAAGCAAGGCTTCCCCCTAAAAGTTCTGGGGTAAACCAGAGCTTGTCAATATAGCGTTCATCATTTCCTTCAACGTTCAATTTTTGCGCTCAATAATCCCGTTTTGTTGAGGCGAATAAAGAGCAGTAGTTTCATGAATAATTCCATGATTGGAACAATATTCACCAAATGGTGACACATATTCACCTCCTCTATCACTATTGATTCTTTTGATTTTCTTGCCAAGTTGATTTTTAACTTCATTCTTATAGTGTATAAAGCTATCAATAGCTTCATTTTTGCTCCTCAACAAATATACATAACAAAATCTTGTGCTATCATCGATAAAAGTGACAAAGTATTTTTTACCGCCTATTGTTTGCATAATATTCATATCACACACATCGGAGTGTACAAGTTCCAAGGGTTCAGAACTTCGTTCTATGGAATGAAATGATGCTCTATGCATTTTTGCTTCAACACATGCCTCACATTTATGTTGGTTATCAATTGTAAATTTATGTAGAAGGTCCATGTTAATTAATTTATGTATAGTATCATAATTAACATGTCATAACCTCTCATGCCATACATTTTATGACTCAATAATATAAGCGAAAGATGTAGCTTTATTATTTGCACTGTGTCGATTGACAGTCATTATATTGAACTTGAAAAAGCCTTCAGTGAGGTATCATTTTCCTACATAGATATCATTCTTGGTCAATACAAACTTATCAGAAATAAATACAATCTTAAAACCATTATTTCTAAGAAGTGAACCCGAAACTAAGTTCTTTCGAATATTAGGAACATGCAAGACATTCTTCAATGTAAGATCTTTCCCAGATGTCATCTTCAGAACCATTGTGCCTTGTCCAACCACTCTAGATGTAGAAGAGTTTCCCATTGTTAGATGATCGCCACCATCAACCTTCTGATACGAGGAAAACATCTTGCTATCAGCACAAATATGACGAGTAGCCCCAATGTCTACCCATCATTCTCTCGAATTTCCAACCAAGTTGGCTTATGTTACAACTGCTGAGAGGTTCATATATGAGATCTCATCAGTTAGCTGCTCATCCTCAGTGCCATAGGCCTCATTTTTCTTTTTCTTGCCTTTGTCCCGAGACTTCTTATTTCTGCAGTCATTTTCCATGTGACCGTTTTTTTCCATAGAAGTAGCATTTTCCCTTGAACCTCTTGTTTGCTGACCGGCGTAATCACACACGTATAACGCAAGCGCACGTATCGTTCAAGTAGTATAAAAAGTATCGATCCCACGAGGACTTAAAACCTTTTTGTTATTAATTTATGGGGCCAACTGATTACCAGTATCTAACAGGTTGTTTGATTGATTGATTTGAAATGACGATGATTCTAATTTAAAACAAGTAAATAAAATTGCTTAAAAGTAAGTTGAGAAAATCCAAATTTATAAAAACTATCCAGGGTTGTGATTAATTCCAATATTATTTAGAAGATGAAGTGGTTATCTTAAGTTGGGTAATATATTGATTATTAACCTGGAACACTAATTTATGTAAAAGCCTCTTCCGATGGTCAATTTCAAATACCTAGTATAATCCAATTGAACCATATGTCTATGTCAACCAAATTACATAGATTCATTAAGATTAAGTTCCAATTATGGTTACCCCCGCCCGACAGGTATATTCCTATCCTGTAAGGAAATCTATTAAAAAAAATATCTATCCTCAAGGAAGATCGTGGTTACAAATGAAATGGCTTGGTATTTATAGGCAAAATTTTGCCTCCATCAAATTCTCCACCAAATCCATTATTATTTCTCCACTAATTACTACACCAAATCCATAATTGCTCCACTAATTGCTTATCTTGTTTGGTGGTGATTTGATAATTTTTATTAATTATTTATTAATTAATATTTTGCTTTGAAAATGATTGATAATGACTTTTAATAATTACACTCCACACACTTCTGAATGGTTCATCAATTTCGGTCTTGAAATCATCAGAATTTGAAAATATTTTCTCTTTCAAAGTTGTAGATCTTTGAGTCTTCTTTAATCTGGAACTTGAATCAGCTCAATCCGATATCTGAGTAAAAAGTTATGCCCACAATACGACAGATGCGCAAAATTGGAATTTCCAAAACTGCACTTCGTCAAAAACGTCCTTTCAAGTTTCCAATCTCCAAAATTAATATATCAAGTCCAATAATTGCCCTTATTTGATCCACATTTCGTCCTAAATGATTTCATTGAGTCCCGATATTATTTTATCTGCAAAATAAAATAAAACATATCAAAACGTTCATCAAACCCAAGAAACTAAACAAAATATTAAGTAAAAGGGGCGGTAAATATTGATATATTTTCCGCTCATCAGTTGCTTGGGAAGAATAAGCTCCAATGTTCTTTCTCTTTTTGCTACCATTTCCACCCTCGACGATGTTGGCTTTAGACTCCATAGTCTTGTAACTAGCCTTTTCGGACTTCCTGTTGTCATCTTCGATCCTCAATCGAACTCCAAGGTCTTCAAGACTCATCTGATTCTTCTTGTGTTTCAGATAACTCATGAAGTCCTTCCATGATGGAGGTAACTTTTCAATGATTGTGGCAACTTGAAACATCTCGCAAAGTTTCATTCCCTTATCCAAATTTCATGAATTATTAGTTGAAGTTCACCTAACTGAGACATTACCGTCATTGAATCTATCATATTGTAGTCCAGGAACCTACCCACGATAAATTTCTTTTGTCCGACATCTTCGGTTTTGTATTTCTTCTTGAGAGATTCCCAGAAAATCTTTGCAGAAGTCATGCCTTGGTACACATTGTACAAGGTATTGTCTTCCCAAGAGGTAATTCTTGTACAAGAAGTCGCCTGACGACCATGTCTCTTCTCGCAGTTGCTTGGCTGTTTCTGTTTCTCCCTCCACAGGATCCGGACGATCTTTGAGGTACTTAGCCAATTGTAGTGTTGTTAGGTAGAATAATATTTTGCTATACCATTGTTTAAAGTTTTCTCCACCAAGTTTTTCTGATTTTTCTCCATGAGCGAATGGTACTGCGATATTTCCGCTAGCCATGTGTAACTGGAAAAACCAACAGTAATCAATAAGTCTACAAAAGACAAATTGCACAACGATCAAACGTATGATCTTGTTTAAGTGATATACTAAGAATCCACTCGTTGTTATATTGGACAGTAGTACCAAGTAACATAAGTCCTTGAATTTACGACTAAGGTTTATTATGATAAATGAATAAAAGAATATTTCCAGAGGATGAGAGGGGTCCAGAGTAACCATTTAAATCCCTACCCATTTAGGCTCTTATAGTCTTTTTGACAGAATATCATTTAAACACTTTCTCATTAGAATATCTTAGACATCCAAACTTAGTATGATACTTCAAATCACAATACAATGATAGATATGTGTAGATTTGCATATAAGTATAAGTCAATCAAGCTTGGACGGAATTACTTGTACATTGTTACACTTTTAATTCTCTTGAGACCGTACACTTGCGGTATGATATAAAATATCGCAATAAATTTTTGGCGCCGTTGCTGGGGATTGTTAATTTAATTCACATTAATACTATTACTAAGTAACCTTAGCTTTAATTTGTATTTTTATTTTTATTTAGTATTCATTTGTGTTTTAAGTTTATTTTTGTTTTATTTTTATTTGATTATTGATTTTTTTTTCTTTATGTGCTTCAGTGAATGCGAAGATCCACAAGTCTCAAATCCCTCATGTTTGATCCTGAAATAGAAAGAACAGCGAGGAGACTAATGAAAGAAACTTGAAAAAGAAGCAATGACGGCTGAAAAACAGGGAGAACAACCAAATCCATGTGGCAATAAGAGATCATTTCAAGTATGTCGTAGATGATAACTATTCTGGGATTGCGCACCCGCCAATCAATGCCAATAACTTTGAGATGAAACCTGCATTGATCAACATGGTACAAAAGAACCAGTTTGAGGGTTCAGCCGTAGAGGATCTGAACATGCATTTAAGGATGTTCTTGGAGATGGCAGATACCTTAAAAATGAATGGTGTGACTAAAGAGACCATCAGGCTACACTTATTCCTATTCTCTTTAAGTGATAAAGCGTTGGGTTGGCTGTAATCAATACCAATGGGAAGAATCCTGACATGGGAGGACATGGCTACTAAATTTCTTACGATATTCTTTCCATCCGCTAAATCAGCCTAACTGAGAATAGAAAATAACATATTAGGCAGTTGGAGACTGAGAATCTGTATGAGGCCTGAGAGCGCTTTAAAGATCTACTCAGGAGATGCCCGCATCCTGACATGGGAGGTGATACCATTAAATAAGTAATATTATGGAAAGATGAATTGTTCTTATTCATGAATCGGACATAAATACGATCCAGATTGGCACTCCGAGCACCAACCCAAACAATTTCTCCCACTTGCTCTTGTGCCAATCCACAGTGTCATATACACATCTCAATATGTATCACATACTCATGGCCCTCAAGAGCTCACCTAGCACTCAAGAGGTAGGCACCAACAAGTAAACCCACTTTAACACATATCGAGTTTGTCCAACACACCAAAACGTTTCCCATAGCCAGCATCATTCATATATTGTATAACCTAAGTTGTACATCAATGTGACTCAGATGCGACATTAATATTGTGCTACAGCTACTGAGTTATCTATGTATTTAGGGATCAAATCCAAATACTATGCAGACAACCGCAAGCACAACATTAATATCAAAACTTATATTCTATAAGGTCACTATGCAACTTCATAAGTCAATACTTCATAAGTTACAGCGAATTCTACTAATATAGTAGAATCAACCATGACACTCCCACTACATCTTTTCTGACTTTATATGACGTAGAATGTCTAACGTCATAATTAGACTCAAAACTAATTTGATCCTAATGGATGCAGACTATATTCTCCATAAATAATAAACTTGTTCTTAATATCTCAAAGATAATAAAGAAAATGTTTCAAGACATATCATATGGTCTTCAGCTTTCCTCTACGCTATGTTAACACTCAACCCATCTCCCGGATTGTTTTCCTCTACGCCATCGAGCATGGGCTGTCCATTGATATCCTCGATTTCATTTTGCGCGAGATGACTCGTATCCACACCTCTTCTTATGTTGCACACACCCATTGGACGTCGGACTATGTCCTCAGGAGCCGTTCATCTCCCTGCACATGCTTGTGAGTATGCTCCTTCACCAGCTGCTGAACCTATTTCTGCTCCATCTGTTGCTCCTCCAGCCTTAACTTCTGCCTCATCCTCTTCTGCTGGTCCTCATCCGGATTTTTATCAGCGCATATTAGAATCTCAGGCGACTATCCTGGCTCAGCTTCGGCTGCTTTTTGGAGGCCAATCTGAGATCAGCTCTTCAGTTCACCGTCTGGAGTCCCTTGTTGATTGGCTTTATGAGCATGCCTAGCCAGGATCTGACGACGAGAGTTCTTCTACCGGTTCTGATTATGATTCATAACTTTGCTTCATTTTAGGGGAATTATTAGATTTAGGGGGGGTTCTTATGTTTAGGGATCCTTGTTGTAGCTTGATGTGATGTACTTATCTATCTTGTATTTGCTTTTGCACACTATTGTTGCCCATTGCTATAACTTAATGAACTTGCTCTATTTTGAATGACATTGGTTAATGATTGTTCTTAATTACCTACTTTCGGATAATGTTTTTTCTTGTTTACTTCTCGTTTGTTCTTATGCCAACTGTGTAGGCCTGTTAGTGTGGGGGAGTAAGTTTTGTTTTTCCTCTTGTTGTTTATCCTGGTATCTGCATCATTTGTCATTTCGTGACAAAAAGGGGGAGTATTAGCATAGATCAGTAGCGTAGTTTATCCATTTGATATCTATGTTTTAAGGAGAGTTAATATTAAGTGAGAGAAATATATCCACTACTTGTACATGCATAAGATTTTTACCAGCTTAATGTTATACTTGATAATCTCAATGCTCTTTCACGGTATATTGTTGTCTGTGGATGTTTCAGGTAAGCAGGTTTTGTTGCTGTGGTGGCATTAATTTGAATACTACTCTATTAGGTTTTAGATCGAGTCCTAATATAATAAGTCATTATTTTGATAGTTGATAGTTGGCTATTTTCTTTTTGGGTCTTTTACCGTAATCTTTGCATTAGGTAGTGTTTTGTCACGGAATGCCAA
This sequence comes from Zanthoxylum bungeanum, assembly GCA_019454045.1. Classification (NCBI taxonomy): domain Eukaryota; kingdom Viridiplantae; phylum Streptophyta; class Magnoliopsida; order Sapindales; family Rutaceae; genus Zanthoxylum; species Zanthoxylum bungeanum. The sequence continues at coordinate 169,683 of SKCR01023431.1, read as the reverse complement.
AGTGGGAGATTGTTAGTTCCATTTTTATTGACAATGTCCGTAACAAAACAAGTTCAATTGAGTTGTAATAAGTCTTGTAGTATTTGGTGTAATTGGACTGATTTTTGGCAGAGCTGGAGCAATTTCGTTAGTGGTGCATTCGTTTCAGCGTTCGAATGTGTGGCGTTAGTGTCACATTCTCCAGTGGGTTTGAACGAAATATTCCGGAGAGCAAACGTTCGAGTTACGTTCAATCAGGCATTCGAACGAAACATTCCAGAGAGCTCGTATTCGTGGGGCGTTCGAGAGGCGTTCGAACGAGTTTTTCCAGTAGGCGCGCGTTCGTGGAGCGTTCGAGTAACCGTTCGAACGCGACTGCGATCTGGACGCGTTTTTGTGCCTTTTCACTTTGAAAAATCCTAATTTTACACCCTACCTATAAATAGAACATGTAGCTACCATCCCCATTGGTTGAAACACATTTCCCTTGAGCCAAAATCTCTCAAAGCTTTCAACCTCTTTTGAATCCACCTTGAAGACTTCTTTCATCTTCTTGTCTTCCTTGTTTATGGTGAGATTCAATCTTTGATAAACCTTCAACACAACCAAACCCAAAATTCCTAATCCTTCAGAGTTCTCAAAGAGGAAAATTTTTAGTCAGAGTTTCGGCGTGCGTAAGGAGTTGATTCACTAAGAGACTTCCGAGGTTCAGAAGAAAACCGTGGTGTGCGGACTTAAGGAGTTCCTTGGGTTCTTACAGTCTAGAGGTACTTGAGTCGGTGAAGTTGTCACCATAAGTCTTGACCATCACAATAATTATTGTGTTGATTTTGTGTGATTGATTTAATTTTCCGCAATCTATTTTAATTGTTGGACATTGTGGTTGCTTGCTAGAATTTCATTTATTCAATAATTAGGACTTGTCTTGATTATTGTGTTTTATTCCTCATAGGGTCAAAACTTAGGGTTATTACGAACTTTCACGAGGAGTGAAATCATTTCAAAATCATATTCTTGTTCTTGGACTTAGACCTCATTTCTTTCCTTTTTGATCCTTCTTTTCCCTCTTACAGAAAATCCCTCGCCAACATATTCATTGAAGTCGTCATTCTTTCTCTTTAACTCTTTTGACTTCATGGAGGATTTCACATCTCTCGTTGACAAAGTATATATGCCATACAGCAAAGTATCTACAAAATGCTCATAAAAGCTAGATAAAAAAACTCAGCAGTATAATGGTTTGATCTTCATCACTGATTTTTATATCAATATTTTCCAAATCAGGCATTATCTTATTAAACTCATCCAAGTGATCATTGATATAAGCTCCATCCTCCATTGACAGAGTGTAGAGCTTCTTTTTTATATAAAGTCTATTTGCTAAAGAATTTTTCATGTTCAATTCTTCTAAATTCTTCCATAAGCCTGCTTGTTTTCATGTGAAACTTCCTTCAAGACTCCATCTCCAAGACTCAGAATGATAGCGTTTTGTGCTTGCTTCAGAATTTCCTTCATTTTTTTTGGCATTCGCAGTACCAGCAACTGCTTATTTTGGATCATCTTCTATTGCTGCTACAAGACCTTGATGTTCTAAGATAGCCCTCATCTTAAGCCTTCAAAGATTGAAATCGTTTTCTCCATTAAACTTCACAACTTCAAGCTTTGGTTGTGATATCTACTTTCTTGATCAAGAATTGTGGCTCTGATACTAGTTTGTTGTAATAAGACTCAATCCAAGATGAACCAAAGAAACAAATCAAGAGCAAACAACCCAGAAAGCAAGAAAAAATCTGGTAACACATAACCTTATAGCACTGAGAAGGAACACACACCAAGCAACTTATTGGCTAAGATTAGAGCTTCAAACTCTCTTTTATTAGGAACTCAAAGAATCAAAGATACATAGCTTTTTACAAGGAACAAGATTCGTAGCAATCATAAGTCTTGAATCACACTCTATACAAAGTTAATCAATCTAAAAAAACTAGGCTGTTAATAGCAACAAAAACTTGTAAGGCCTTGAAAAATAGTTAGTTACACCGTAACTGTTTTTCCCTCTAAAAAGACTCAAGTTATGCTACTTACCAACTTAACCGTGACCGGCGTTGTCACACGCGTAAAACGCAAGCGCACGTATTGTTCAAGTAGTATAAAAAGTATCGATCCCACGAGGACTTAATACCTAAACTATTAATTTATGAAGTCAAATGTTTACGAGTATCTAATGGATTGATTGATTGGATGATGATTTTAAATTAAAAACAAGTAAATAAAATGGCGCGAAAGTAGGTTTAGGAAAATTCAATATTAAAAAACTATCTATGGTTGTGAATCTTTCCAATATCTTTTAAAAGATGAAGCAGTTATTTTATGTTTGTGTAATATATTGGTTTACTAACCTGGAAAACGAAATTCTACAAAAGCCTCTGTCGATGGTCGGATGCAAATACCCAGTGTAACCCAATTAATCATATGTCTATGTCAACCAAGTTACCTGAATTCATTAATATTAAGTTCCAATTGTGGTTACCCCCGCCCGACAGGTAGATGTCTATCCTGTAAGGAAATCTATTAAATGGTTATCTATCCTCAAGGAAGATCGTGGGCTATTAAGTCTAAGGCTAAAACCTAAAATTCATTTGTCAAGTTTATTTTAAGTTTACCAGATCAATCTTATTAATGGCCAGTTAACAAGAAGCATTAAGACTAAGACTCAATAAATAAACATTTATATTACCCAAACCGTAAAATAATCCCTTATAAACCAGTGATATTGGAAATCATCACAACCTCAGATAACGGGCTTAGTTACAACACATATATAAGGCTAGTAAAAGCTTAAATAAAATAAAAGACATAAAGTAAAGGCTGGAAATTAAAAACGTAAATAAAACAATAAAGAAAATGTTGAGGTTAGAGGATCAACTTTTAATATTTCAAAATTATATATCTCTCTTATTCTCAATGTTTACCGATTAATTAACCAGACCATAAAGGCGGTAATTTCATTTGTCTCAATTAAATCCAACCGACCATATAGGCGGTAACAAGGTTATTACCTAAACCGACCATATAGGCGGAAACTACGTCCGAAATGTAAAACCGACCACATAGGCGATAAATAAGGTTGTCACCTAAACCGGCCATATAGGCGGTAACTAATTAATCCAAATTTTAATTAAAATAAGGGAGATTAATCTAATTCATTATATTAAAAGTCTCACATTTTTCACCACAGCAGAATGAGATTACCTGCTCATGCTGTAAATGAAAATACACAAAATTTCATTAATTAAATTAAAAGAAAATACAAGAAAAATTAAATAAATATACAAGACACTTTCCTTTAGGTTTTCATGGAGAAATTCCTCCAAAGAAAGCACGAAAAATTTACAAAGTTTAGCTTGGTATTTATAGGAAAATCTAAATGCTTCCCCCAATTTCTCCACCAATTGCTCCACCAAACATGGCACCAAATCCTCCACCAAACATGGCACTAAATGTTTGGTGGAAGTTTGACAATTTTTTTTATATTTATTTTATTCTATATTTTGAAAATGACTATAGTAATTACACAAAATACATTGAATTATTCATCAATTTCGGTCATGCAAATTTCAGAATTCGAAAATATTTAAAACTTCAAAGCTGTAGATTTTTGTGTCTTCTTTAATTTGGAACTTGAATTAGCTCAATCGGATATTGGATAAAAAAATTTTATGGCCAAAATACCAAACTTGCGCAAAATTAGAATTTAGGACTGCACTTCGTGACACATATAGTGAATTTCCGTTTTCGCCATTTTTTTGCTCCAAATTTCATCGTTTTATCCCCGAGTTGATTTCATTAAGTCCCGATACTTTATTTATCTACAAAGCACATCAAAACACATCAAAACGTTCATCAAACCCAAGAAACTAAACAAAATATTAAGTAAAATGGACGGTAAATATTGATATATTTTCCGCTCATCACACTGTTAACTTTATCTTTTACCAATTAGCCTCTCATGAGACTTTTATAAACCTTCAATTGACCCCTGCAAATCTCAACACTTCTCAGATAATCCCCATGAACAAATTTTGAATCAACATTCAACACTAGCTTTTATTCCATAGTTTATAAGCTACTTTATATTCTAAGTGCAGTATTTTCTACCAAGCTCGGCCATAGTGTCAAGTCTTCGAGAGTTTGTGATGATGTGGATTTGAGGCAATTTTTGCGTGCCTCATCATCAAGAACTGTGGAGGGAAAAGTCATGCAGCTGAATTTAATGGCTAGAAGTTACAGTGTTGGTGTTGGAATGATTGAGAGAATTGAAGAGCACAAGCGTTATGCCTTTGAGGCAAATTTGTTGTATCCAAAAAAACAAAAGCCACATATATTGTTAGAAGTTTATTTTATGTAAAAACTTTTGAGTAGGTTTAATTTATAAATATTTTTTGGAAAATGTTGGAAACCTGCCGCCAAATCACCCGATCCAAATTTAAGCGGAACATGTAAATAGCTAATATTGATTTTACTTGAAAGGCTTCAGGGTTAAATTTTCCTTTGTCACTGAATTCTAGTTGTTAGTTCCAGTTTTATTGGCTTATATCCGTGACAAAACAAGTTCAATTGAGTTGTAATCTTTCATGAAGATCTTTGTGCAATTGGACTGGTTTCTGGCTGCTGTGCATTAGACATGCGTTCGTGGTGCGTTCGTTGCAGTGTTCGAACGATTGGCGTTAGTGCTACGTTCGTTTGTGGGTTCGAACGTGTGGCGTTAGTGGCACGTTCTTTATTGGGTTCGAACGGGAGCATTCCAGAGAGAAAACGTTCGAGGCACGTTCTTGTGGGGTTCGAACGGGAGCATTCCAGAGAGCTCACGTTCGTTGTGCGTTCGATTGATGTTCGAACGAGTCTTCACAGAAAGGGCGTGTTCGTGTAGCGTTCTAGTAAGAGTTCGAACGCGACTGCGATCTGAACGCGTTTTTGGCCTGCAAAACCCTAGGTTTTCACCCTACCTATAAATATAACCTTAGCCGCCATTCTCATTAGTTGAAACATATTCCTTTTGAGCCAAAACCTCTCAAAGCTTTCAACTCTTTTGATTTCACCTTGAAGACTCTTTGAATCTCATGTCTTCTATTTGTTTGGTGAAATCCAATCTTTGATAAACCTTCAACACAACATAACCAAAATCCCTAATCCTTTAGAGTTCTATAGGAGGAGTTTTGGTAGTCGGAGTTCCGGCGTCATTGGTGATATAATCTACTCAGAGACTTCAGAAGTTCTGAAGAAAACCGTGGGTTGCGGGCTTGAGGAGTTGCCTTGAGTTCTTGCAGTATAGAGGTACTTGAGTCGGTGGAGTTGCCACCATAGGTCTTGACCATCGCTGTAAGTTTTTCTCGATATAGTGGATTCGGGTGGTAGCCTATACCCGGAGTGGTTTTTTACTCGGAAGAGTTTTCCACTTTGTCACCAAAATCATTGTGTTGAATTTTGTGTGATTGATTTACTTTTCCGCAATTTATTATTTGTACTGAATTAATATTGTGGATTTTATTGTTGTGGTTGCCTGTTAATTTGCCTGTTGCAATTCCATAGTAGCAGTAACAGGACTTGTCCTGCTTATTGTTTATAATTCCGCATAGGGTCAGAACTTAGGATAACCCCGAATTTTCAATTGGTATCAGAGCCTGAACTCGATCCTTGACCCATTAGCTATGCAGCGTAGTCAACCCTTAAATTGTCCGCCATTTTTTGATGGCACAGAATATTTGCATTGGAAGGTTCGCATGAGAGCGTTCCTTAAGTCCTTAGATGAGAGGGTCTGGATGACTGTTGAACACGGGTGGAAACCCCCCGTTGTTATTGTTGATGGGGTATCTTCCCCTAAAGATAAATTGACCTGGACCAAGGATGAATTTGATGCTAGCAATAGGAACAGCAAGGCTGTTAATGCCATACATGGTGCTGTTTGTTCTGCTGAATTTAGGAGAATCTCAATGTGTGAGATAGCCAAGGATGCTTGGGACATCCTGCAGACTGTGCATGAGGGCACATTGTCTGTTAAAAATAATAGACTCCAGGATTTAGCCACTAGGTTTGAGGTCGCCAAAATGAAAGATGATGAGACCTTTGATGAATTTTATGCTGAGATTAATGATATCGTTAACTCTAGTTTTAACCTAGGTGAGACTATACCTACAAATAGGATAGTTAGAAAAATCCTTAGATCTCTTCCTGATAAATTCCTACCCAAGATTACTGCCATCGAGGAAAGTAATGATCTCGATAAGCTTGATTAAATGAACTCGTAGGAAAACTGCAGGTTTATGAGAAAAAGCTTCCTGGTTATAGAGAGCCAAAAACGTTTGGTTGTGCATGATTCGTCTGGTGATGATGATACCATCACGGATCGTGATTTGGCCTTGTTTGCAAAGAAGTTTAAGAAATTTCTTAAATTTAAGAAGAGTGGCCATATCAGTAACATGGATAGAGAGGTTATGCCTAGAGAGAGTAGGCATAGCAGGAGTGAGTCTGGAGAGGATAAGGATAGTAGATCCCGTGGTGCCCAGTGCTATGAATGTGAAGGATATGGGCACGTTAAATCTGAGTGTCCCACATACCTTAAGGCAAGGCAAGAAAGTCATGGCAGCATCACTTAGTGATTCTGAAGGTGATGACTCTCCTAAATGCAATTATTTGGCCTTTACTGCTAGTGTGACTGGTGAGAGAGAGATTGTGGCTAATGATGCTGATTCAGAAGTCTCTCTTGATGAGTCTGTAGATGAGGAAAGTCTTCAGGTAGCTTATGTTGAACTATTTAATGAGAGTTTAGCTATTAAGAAGACTAATATAGAGGTCAATAAAAGGCTGAAAGCTACTGAGCTAGAAAAGAATGAGACTTAAGCCAATCTTGAGCAAAGCCTTTTGATGGTTGATGACCTGGAGGAGAGGAACAAAAGCCTAGTGAATAGAGTCCAAATATTAGAGACCGAACTTGAAAATGCTAGAACCCAATTGTCCGCATTTTCTAGTGGAAATAAAATGGTGGACCGTATGTTAGGTATTATTTCTGAGCCTAACTGCAATGAGGCTTCTTCTTCCAAAGCTGTGCCAGTAGCAGCTAAACGTGACTTAGGTAAGAAACCTGTTGTGTGTAGTCATGTTTCTCCTCATGTTGTTCCTCGTCCTGTTTCCCAACCTCAATCTAGAGGTGTGTGGGTAAACCTCGCTCTCATTCGAGGTTTGTGCATGTGTGCCACCATTGTGGCAAGGCGGGTCACATTAGGCCTAAGTGCTTCATGCTTCACAAGAAAAAGAAGAGGCCTAAGAAGGTGTCACCTAGATTTGACTCTTCAAATCTAGCTTCTCAAGTTTCTGCACTAACTAAACAGACACAATTTCTTAGTGAGAAACTTTCTTTGTTAACTAGGAATTCTCAAGTGGATGAGGTTCCTAGAAAGGTTTGGGTGGGGAAGCAAGATGATTTTCCATCTACTTCTGCATGTCCTGATGGACATGATGAGAGTGCACTTCGGTGTAACTCTGCTTAAAAGAGGCATTTTTATTTTCCCATTGCATGTGTGTGTGTGTGTGCGTGTGTTTTATGTTTTTGCACGTTTATTTTGTTTTCACAGCATATGGGTGTGTGTGTGTGTCTTGTTTTTGTTATATATCCATTGGTATATAGGATGGAAACCCGAACATAAATTTCATAGCCGATTCCGAATGGACGGTAGTATGATCTGCACTCGGGATACAACTCCACGTACCATTGGATGTTTTACAAGCTGTTTTGTGTCTTTATTTTTAGTGCTTTAAAACTGAAAAATCAAAAAAAAAATTATATATTTTGAAAAAGACCAAAAATATTTTTATGGCTTGTTAGAGCATGAAAAGCTTATGCATGTGATCCTGGTATGTAGGATATATGATTATGCATGTATGATATGCTTTTATTTTTCTTGATGCTTTATATACATGGGTGTGTGTGATAAAAACCTTTGGTATATCATGTGCTTGCACCTCACATACACGTTTTTATTTTATCAAGGCTTGGTCGCATGTATGAGTTTTTGGAATAGCAATCTAATTTCTATCTTATCCTGTTTGCTAAATAGTGTGACCTTTGACTAGATGACCTTGCTATCCCCTTGTGCAAAAGTAAAAAGAAATAAATTAAAAAAAAAATGAGACTCAAGTGCAAAAGAGCCAAAATGGCCAAATTCAAAAGATAAGGGCAAAAACCCTTCACTCAAAAGAGTTATTAAAAATGAGCTCATGATATTTCTGGGGTAAATATTATAGCATGCAACCAATGTTGCTTATTTTCAGGTCCTAGTGGTGCTGGGTTTGAACATCTATTTTGTGGACTTGGTTTGTTTAGAGATGGATTTCTTTGGCTGTGTCCAGCTCATAAAATAAGGTCTTAAGCCTTGATTTGTTGTGCACTTTATTTTTCCACGCAAGTGCTTTATATGCTTTGGTGTTTATGTCATATGCATAAGTGTTGTGTTTAGCAAATTGCAAAATGATGCCTGTTGTTTCATGTCATAATTATCATTTTGTTTTCTGGGTATCATTGTAACTGCTCTTCTGCTGTGCACTGTCTTCATTTCGTTGGTGTTACGTTCTTATTTTCGTTCGAACATAATCGTTCGAATCGCGTTAGACTTTAGTTCGAACGCCGTGTCGGTATTTAAATACCTTCGTGCGGTTTTTGTTCGCACATTTCTTTTCTCTCCTATTTCTTCTCTGGTTCTTGGTCTTCCTCGCCTTTTCCTCCTTTTTGGTCAGATCCAGCCTCTAATCCTCTGTTTCTCGGCTTCGTCTTCCTCATCAAGGTAATTTTTCCCATCTCCCTTCACTGATTTTGTCTTGTTTCTCAGATCTAGAATCTAGGGTTTCGCTCTTGTTGTTTATTTAGCCTTCTCTCTTGATTGAAGGCGTATGGTGTCTTGTGGTTGTGTCTTGTGTTGTTTGTGTGTGTCTATTGTGGCGTAGTGCATCTCGTTGAAGTGTTTTGTTGCTCGGTCTTACGCCATCCCGTTCGAACGAACCCATGAATTTTCGTTCGAACACTATTTGCTTTTTTTAAATTCTGTTTGTGGTATGTTTTGGATTGTCTCTTATCTCTGTGGTTTCTTATATCTCTCTAGATGCCTAAGAAGACTGTTGCTTCAAAGAAACGCCCCCGCGACTCTCTTCCTCGAGATCGTTTTCGCAGTCCAGCTGCTGGTAAATTATTTGATGATCACTTCTCGAAGCAAAGTCTATTTATGGAGCGTAATGTCTTGCAAGATGAACTTCATGATACCGGGATTGTACCTCTTTTGGTTACTCGTGGTTGGGGTCCTCTTTTATCGAGTTTTGTTGGTCCGTCGCCCCAGCTTGTCCAGGAATTCTATTCCAACATTGAGGTTGTTTCTGCCACCTCTTTTTCGTGCACATTCGGGGCCACTACTTGGATATCGATCCTTCGGTATTATCTCGGATTCTGGCTATTCCTGAGGTGCCCTACCCTCAGTTCCCCTGGTCCCCTGCTGATGGCCCTTCAGATCAGCTCGTCATGGACGTTGCCACTGGCCAGCATCGTCCGTTTGGCGGAGGGACTGTTGTTGTCACTACTTTGCTGTCGGCCTATCGTCTTCTTAACCGCATTGTATGTCATAATTTATGGCCCAAATCTCATGTCAACACTCAGCCCTTTGCTCGGATTGCGTTCCTCTATGCCATTGAGCAGGGTCTTTCCATAGACATACTCAGTGTGATTGTGCGGGAGATGATACGTATCCGCTCTGCTTCTTATGCTTCCCACACCCTTCCCTATGGGTGTCTCATTCGCCGGATCATCTCGGCTTTGGTTCCAGATTTTGTGCATGATCCTCCTCTTCCTCTACTCAAGCCTATTGGTCGACAGACTGTGTCTGCAGGCGATGCACATCTTCCTGCTCATGTTCGTGCTCCTGCTCCTGCTCCAGCTCCTGATCCAGCTACTGCTCCGGCTTCTGCTCCACCAGCCTCGGGTTCTGCTTCCTCTTCTTTCGCTGGTCCTTCGTCGGATTTCTACCAGCGCATCTTGGATTCCCATGCTACCATTATCGCTGAGCTTCGCCTGGTCTCCGGTAGCTTATCCGAGGTCCGTTCTTCTGTTCGCCGCCTCGAGGATCAGTTTGCCCGTCACCTGTCATCCTCTCATGCTGCTTCCATTTCCGATGAGTCGTCAGCTAGCTCGGAGTCTGACTAGCTGCTTTGTTTTATTTGATGGGTTTTATTTGCGTTAGGAGGAGTCTGTTTACTTTTTAGGATCATATTTTTTTTTGTTAAACTGTGAAGATGTATTCTCACCCTTTTGATTGTTTATGAGATGTTAAGCAAACATTTGTCGTATTTTAATGAAAATATTATATCTTGAATGTTTCGCTTACTGTCAGTTCTTCATGCATGCTTACGGATATTACTTTTGGTTATTTGCTTCCCATTTATTCTTATGATAAATTTGTGTGCCTGTTTGTGCGGGGGAGTAAGTTTCACATACATGTTTGTTGTTTCTCCTGGTGTATGCATGCTTTGTCATTTCGTGACAAAAAGGGGGAGTAATTGGTGATTTGTCGATATCTCCGTTTTAAGGAGAGTTCAGATTAAGGGGGAGACAAATGTTTTACCTGTTTGATGTTATACTTGTTAATCCCAATGCTTTTCACGGTATACTATTGTTTGTGGATGTTTCAGGTAAACAGATTTGTTGCTGAGGCGGTATTGTTTTCAAGACTACTTTGTTAGGTGTTAGATCGAGTCCATTTGTAATAAGTCACTGTTTTGATGGTTGACAGTTGACTATTTGCTTTTTGGGTCTATTACCGTAGTCTTTGTATTAGGTAGTGTTTTGTCACGGAATGCCAAAGGGGGAGATTGTTAGTTCCAGTTTTATTGGCTTATATCCGTGACAAAACAAGTTCAATTGAGTTGTAATCTTTCATGAAGATCTTTGTGCAATTGGACTGGTTTCTGGCTACTGTGCATCGGACATGCGTTCGTGGTGCGTTCGTTGCAGTGTTCGAACGATTGGCGTTAGTGCTACGTTCGTTTGTGGGTTCGAACGTGTGGCGTTAGTGGCACGTTCTTTATTGGGTTCGAACGGGAGCATTCCAGAGAGAAAACGTTCGAGGCACGTTCTTGTGGGGTTCGAACGGGAGCATTCCAGAGAGCTCACGTTCGTTGTGCGTTCGATTGATGTTCGAACGAGTCTTCACAGAATGGGCGCGTTCGTGTAGCGTTCTAGTAAGCGTTCGAACGCGACTGCGATCTGAACGCGTTTTTGGCCTGCAAAACCCTAGGTTTTCACCCTACCTATAAATATAACCCTTAGCCGCCATTCTCATTAGTTGAAACATATTCCTTTTGAGCCAAAACCTCTCAACAGCTTTCAACTCTTTTGATTTCACCTTGAAGACTCTTTGAATCTCATGTCTTCTATTTGTTTGGTGAAATCCAATCTTTGATAAACCTTCAACACAACATAACCCAAAATCCCTAATCCTTTAGAGTTCTATAGGAGGAGTTTTGGTAGTCGGAGTTCCGGCGTCATTGGTGATATAATCTACTCAGAGACTTCAGAGGTTCTGAAGAAAACCGTGGGTTGCGGGCTTGAGGAGTTGCCTTGAGTTCTTGCAGTATAGAGGTACTTGAGTCGGTGGAGTTGCCACCATAGGTCTTGACCATCGCTGTAAGTTTTTCTCGATATAGTGGATTCGGGTGGTAGCCTATACCCGGAGTGGTTTTTTACTCGGAAGAGTTTTCCACTTCGTCACCAAAATCATTGTGTTGAATTTTGTGTGATTGATTTACTTTTCCGCAATTTATTATTTGTACTGAATTAATATTGTGGATTTTATTGTTGTGGTTGCCTGTTAATTTGCCTGTTGCAATTCCATAGTAGCAGTAATAGGACTTGTCCTGCTTATTGTTTATAATTCCGCATAGGGTCAGAACTTAGGATAACCCCGAATTTTCACTAGTGGTATAATTTAGCCTCTTATTTTTCTTAAGAAAATTTAGGCCTGAAAAAGGTCTATCTTGATGGTTAAAAACTATCATATGAGGTGGATTATGACAGATTTATCTGTCATCGTATATGCAGTCATATCATATGACAGATAAAAAAAGGATCACAATACATGACCAGTTTTACCCGTCATGAATCTGTCACAATATTTTTGGCAGGAACAATTTATCACCATATATTTTTGGCGTCATTTTTAAATTTTTGCGGGAAAATTCAAAATTTTTTGGAGGAAAATTCGATTTATTTTTAAAAAATTTGGCTGGAAAATTCTGTCACAATATGTGACCATATATTTCCGTCATGTGAAATTAAATTATGTCACCATATATGACAATATATATATATGTCATGAAAAATTACACCAGTAAAAATATATAAATAATAATAATAATTTCTAAAATAAAAATTACAAATCAAATTCACCATTCATCAATATAAATATCAATGAACTAAAGTTATATACATTAGGGGTGGCAATTTGGGTTAGGATTCATTTATTCGTTCGATTCAATTTGCTTTAAAGTGATTACGGGTTTGAAAAAATGGATTTGTTTAATAAATGGGTCAATTCGATTCGATTCGTTTATTAAACGAATCAAATACGAATTTAAGCTTATTGATTCGTTTATAATTCATTTTATTATTTTCTTTTACTAATTATTGTTAATTTTCAATTAAGATTCGAGAAATTATGGCTAATTACCATAGAAAAAAATAATATTGTCGATATTTGGTGAGATGTTTTTAGTAAATATATTAATTACATATTTCATATGTATATATTTATGAAGAATTAATGTAAATAAATTATGGTAAATTATGTTATTGAATAATATCATGACTAAACGAATATTTATATTCGATTCGTGTAATAAACGAATTAAATACGAATCCTGAAATTAGGATTCGTTTAATAAACGAATCGAATACGAATCCATCATATTTTGATTCGATTCGTTTATGATTCAATACAAATTTGATTCGTTGATTCATTTTACCACCCTAATATACATATACACATTCATCCTTAAACAATCCAAATTTACTATATGTATAACTCTAACACAAACACAAAAATCTTTCAAATAAATATTAAGAATAATCCAACATTGAACTACAATAGCCACAGAAAGATACATTCGGCAACAACGGAAAAAACTTCAATAGTCACGCAAATCCATCCGGTAAAAACTCTGTCAAAAAAGAATAAATAATATATTAACAATTCTAAACCAACCAAATACTTCTTTATCAACTCTATTATCTTGACAGACATAGACATATACATAGCCAAACAAACATGCACATAGCCAAACAGTACAAATTAAAATGAACGTACCTTTTTTTTTTGAAATCGTTGGAAACCCCACCACCAGATTACCCATTTCGGGCTTAAGCGGAGTAGGTAAAACCCCCGACTATCTCAGACTCTTACAAGAAACACACTTCCTGAAGTCGAACCCAAGACCTCAAGATGAGATCTTGAGCCTTACACCAACAAATCACGTCCTTTGGGAACTAAATGAACGTACCACACCTAAGGGTTAACACAAAATCTTCAACGAAAACATATACAAGCATAATTCATGAATGAGCTGAAACTCATTGTAGTAAACAAAAACAGTCATGAGTAAGATTGCACAAACATAGCAAAATTTGCGAAGAGAAAGATGTTGAAACTATTAAAACAATCAAAGGTTATTTGTTGAGTAATGATACACATACACCCTAAAGACACATCTATATCTATTTTTTTTTTTAAATTCCCTTTTTATCCTCAATATTTTAGTTGATATGGTAATATTTTTCCAATCCTGAAAATTGTCAATAAAGCCGTTAGGGTTTCCAAATTTTATCCAAAAGTGAGGCTCAAGTCCAACTTATTATCATGATATGACATATAACTGGTGTAAAGTGTTAACTTGATACTTCTTTATCAGCCTCTTAAAAAAAAAAAAAAAAAAACAGGAGTTAAATTGTGTACAATAAAACCCTCCTCATATCCTATATATAGTGAGAGTTTTATGGACTGAATACCAACTTTTTATAATAGACTAACAAGGGAGTACTTACCTGCAAGAGTATCTAAAATGGACCAAGTTCAAATATGTAATAACAAATTCACTTATCATTATATATATCGAATCGAAACCGAACCGTAAGGTTGCTGAGCCAATCTCTAGGTTGTCAAAACGGACATTATCTGACTAGTTGAACCGGACTTTATATACACACACATGCATTCACATACACATAAAAATACACATATGTATATATGTAGGATGAATTTTTTTTATTTTTTTATTTTTTGGTTTCCCTGTCGGGTCTAGTTTCACTAAATTGAATATTAATTTGTCGTAACAATAGCTGCTATGTGGAGTATTTCTTATATAAGGAATAGGCGGACAAGAAATTGTTATAAACTCAAGATGAAAATAAGAAACAAAACTACTTAATAAACATCGTACCATTTTACATTTGATATCCGAAAATTTAAAATTCTTGCAAGTAATTTCCCAAGCAAGTCTTTTTCTTGAAGGAGGATCTCACATAATTCACTTTTTATTTACAAGAAATAAATGGAGACAGTCTCATTTTAATTAATCTTTTTGATCGTCTTCTTGATCGTTATATTTGGTTTATCTATGTCTAGATCTCTATATTTTTTTTTGTTATTTTTATTTATTTTACCAGAACCTTTCATATTAATATTTTTTTTTCAAATCTTCTTTTGTGTTAAAAGTAAAGGGTCTTCCTTACTACTCGTTGAACCCACATGTAATAAATTAATTAAAAAGTTTAGGTTGTTCAATATTAATATAATCTAATGAAATTTTATTCTTAATGGAATAGGATTTATGTGACTAATGACATGATACAATATTTATATATCATGATGCATTAGTTTCACGAGATACAAATATACATCAATGAAGTTATCTTTTTTGAGTCTTGTAAAATTTGACATATCAAAATTCCTGAGATGCATATTCAGGTTTTATAAAGGGAAATGGCACTCAATGCTATCATTTCGTATGCTATATTGATAGTGCCTCCTTCTCTCTTAGAAAAAATATATATTTAACTTCCTCCCCTTAATTATTATATCGTCAGATTTGAGGATCCAGTTATCATTGACTCACGAATCGAAGTTTGAAGAACGAGAATGACATATACACTGTAAAATTTTGAAAAAGATTTATATCATTAGAAAAAGATAATGTAACATTTATTATCATTAAATTATAAAATCTAAAAAAAAATGCCTTTAAATATGGAATTTAAATAAAATATTTAAATTGAACCCAACTGAATTAGACACATATATAACAGTTGAAACAAACGAGAAAGTAATAATATAACCAATAAAGTTTCTTTTTATCTGCCTTAGAAATATCTTGCAGCATTATAATGCTCGACCACCAAACTATCAACTGTAAGCTTTAATAAAAAATAAATGTTATTGGAAGGAGAAACTCGTGAAAATAGAAAATGGATTTGTTGATCAAACTTAGCCATAAAGTTGGCAAAACCATAAGCTGACCAAAGAAGTTTCTTTCATTACCCACAGTCATAATTACAGATTCTTAACAACTTTTTAACGTCAAATTTTAATTTCAATGTTAAAGGATTAATTGACCCTTTAGAATCCAATTTAAATTTCGACTAAAGGTTTACCTTTTAGCGTCGAAATTAAAATTCGACGCTAAAGAGTCTATTCGAGTTGAAAAAAGTTTCGACGTTAAAGGTTTGGACGCTAAAGGTCCATTTTCTTGTAGTAGGAATGCCAATACTCATACATGATTTGTTTAACTAATGGGTGCGAAAATTTTACGCATATCCAGTCCTAACGTACCGCCTCCTACAGGTCCTGGTTCAACGAGGATTTTACTTCTATTAAAACGAGATGCCAACATTCATTCCCAACCCATCCAATTAATAGGTATAGAAAATTATCCACTTACTTACCCTTAATATACTGAACTTCATTCCCACAAAGATTTTTGCCATCCCTTTTTGCCAATTTCCCCCTATTTCTAAGATGCTTTTGGAAATTAATGAACTTTTTGTTGGTTTTCAGAATTCATGCGCAGCGGAAATCATGTTCAAATTAGAAAAAAAATATATTTTTCATGAACAATAAAAACCGGATCCGTATTTTCTAGTATATTAATAACATAAATATTTAGAACTTAAATCGGAAATATACCTGTAGATCTGGATCTTTATAAATCACGATTCTTTGAACCACGATCTTCCTCGAATTATCTCCTCACCTCCAACGGCACTTGTAGGCGTGAAAATAATTACGAAGAACACTCTAATTATGTGAAGGATTCGTGTACTTAGCACATGAGACGTACCCTTTGTGCTATTTTCTTTTTGGTTTTCTCAAAACCAAATTTAGAAAAAACAAAGAAAAATAAAAAGAAAACTATTTCCTTTTTCTTTTCCTCTCCCACAGCACACTCACGTCTTTTTGCTTTTTTTTTTTTTTTGTTGTTGTCAACAATTGCTTCCCATTTTTTAAGCTCACGTCAGTGTGCTATTGTATATGTTTGGATGAATTGTGATCAAATCAAATTATAAATTCTTGCCTACGTTTTTTATTTTTGTTTTTATCAAAACAATGACAAGCAAATCCATTTAAGGATTTAATTTTAATTTTCAAAAAAAAAAAAAATTAAAAAAAATCCTTTAATATTTATCTCATAATTTATCAAAAGATAATTCATTAAAATTAATTTTCAAAATTTCAACTTTTCAAATATTATCTTATTAAATTAAAATTTAATTAATCAAATTAATTAAATATTAATTTTCATAAATTAATAAATAGATACATTATCTATTGATAAATATATAATGACAACTTTTGTCATAATTTCCAAACAATAGTTATATTGAATCATTAGAGTGTAAAATAATTCATAATTATTTTTCTTCGCAATTATTATCGTTCGAATAGTGATAGAAGACGACGAGGGGACCGATGAACCTATAATTCTAAGCTCCAATAATTCCGTCGATTAATTATAAACTCTTTTATTAATCAAACGAAATTATTAATTCTGGAGTAATTCCACTAAATACCCAGAATTGCACTCTTAGAATTATAGAATTAATTACTCAAAGTATTCGTCCATTGATATAGTCATTACTTATGCAATGATCCTCCATAACAGATTCGTAAAGGAGTTAGGTATAAAAAATCTGTTAACCTCTCCAATTACATCTTTATCCTTGACTTTCATTAGTTCTAGTGAACAATTAATTCATAACTTTTATGAATTTACGCGCTAATCGTTCAGGTCATGAACTAACAAACAAGGGAATCTTATGAACGGATTTCATTGTATCAGGTTAGCATTCCCAGATATTCATTCAACTCATTCCCAAAATACAAGGTTTACGAAAAGTAATAAATACTAGGGGTGAGCAACGGTTCCGGGTCTACCCGGAACCGGTTGGAACTGGACCGGATTTCCGGGTTTGGAACCGGAATCGATTGTAATCGGGTAGGTTCCGGTTCCAAAAATGAAGGAACCGATTTTATCCGGGTAGGTTCCGGTTCCAAAATGATCGGAACCGGAACCGGACCATGGAACCGGTTTGCTGAAGCAACAGACGAGGTTCTGCATACAAAAGGAGAAAAAAAATGTCTATAGAACAAGAAAGATTATGGAAGTAATTCTGTAAAATGCCAACCTAATAATGCATCAGTTTTGTATTTGATTCAACCTAATAACATTATTAATTATCATTCATTTGTTATATCGCTAACCAGGGTACATGTTTATAGCATCAAAATGACATGAGTGAACATACTGCCTTGCCAATAAGATTAGAGATCATTATACATTTGTCCAACTGATGGTAAATTCAAGCTCAGATTGAAGGAAACAGAAGATACATTACAATACAGAGAGAATAAAATTTCATTTTTTCGTTCTTGAGCTTCCGCACTCCGATTTGGTCCCCGTTTTTTCCTACGGACTCGTATTTGGAATGTAGTTTTCATTAAAATATTTTAAAATAGGGTAATTCGGAACCGGACCGGAACCAGATTGAAACCGAATAATAGGGTACCCTGTTTAATTGGGTAGGTTCCGGTTCCACTTAGTGCGGAACCGAATTTTTCCGGGTAGGTTCCGGTTCCATGCGGAACCGGAACCGAAACCGATTTTGCTCACCCCTAATAAATACAAAGCCATACCGAGTGAATTAAAGAATAAATTAATATGATATAGGAGTCTGCTAAATACAATGAATTAAGATCATCACATATATGACCATCATTATGATAAAATTGATGTTCTTTATTTAACAGAAATTATTATAACTTTTCAATTTTATCTGGTCATGTCCAATATAATCTTATTATATAAAATGCATTCATTTTATGTCTCTACATAATATAGTCTGGATAGAACTATACCATTCATAATGGAATGAAGTGTATTTATGACTTTGGATTTGAAGATTCCCAACATCAAATCACAGTCATGGACAAATTTTGATTATTACTTTTTAAATTTTATCCATGCATATATGTATGTAACATTTTACATATACATATGTGTTTAATTTAAAGCTACATAAATAATCACGGAATTTTCATGAATTTTATAAAACAAATCAAAATGCATACATGGAATAAAATCGAATCATAAATTTATTAATCAATCATCTTTCGAAAACATTCGCTTGTCGGGCATAAAAATCCCAACAAACTCCCACTTGCCCTAAAGCAAATGAGACATATCTCTAATCCACAATCCTTCTAGATGCCCCTCAAAACTCTTTGCAGACAGCGTCTTGGTAAAAGGATCGGCTAGATTCTCTGTAGATGGAATCTTCAGAACAACCACGTCTCCGCGTTGCACAATGTCCATAATCACATGATATTTCCTCTCAATATGTTTTGATCTCTTGTGACTTCTTGGTTCTTTGGAATTAGCTACTGCACCACTATTATCACAATAAAGTGCAATGGCTTGTCCATATCTGGAACCACTTCCAGATCAGTAAACAACTTTCGCAGCCTAACCGCTTATTTGGCAGCTTCACAAGCAACCACATATTCGGCTTCCACAGTTGAATCAATAACACATGATTGTTTAATGCTTCTCCAAACTATAGCTCCCCCACCAAGAGTAAATACTGATCCAAATATCGACTTTCGATCATCTGTATCTGATTGAAAATCAGAATCAGTATATCTAATCAGAATCAAATCTCTACCAGAATAAACAAGTATATAGTTCCTCGTTCTCCGTAGATACTTGAGAATATGCTTAACTGCTACCCAATGATCTAATCCTGGATTTGACTGAAAACGACTAAATATTCCCACTGCATAGCATATATTAGGTCTTGTGCATATCATAACATAACATACATCAAGCTCCCCACTGCCGACGCATATGGAATCCGTCTCATATCTTCTTCCTCTTGGGGTGTCGAAGGACACTGCCTTTTAGAAAGAACAACTCCATGACGGGAAGGTAAGTTACATTTCTTGGAGTTTTACATTGAATATCTAACAAGCATCTTGTCAATATACAATGCCTGAGACAGAGCTAGCAGCTTTTTCTTGCGATCTCTAATAAGACGGATCCCAAGAATATAACTTGCTTCTCCCAAATCTTTCATTTGGAATTGTTCAGCCAGTCAAGCCTTTACGTCTGATAATAGTTCTACATTATTCCCAATAAGTAGAATATCATCAACATAAAGTATTAGAAAGACCACTCGTTTGTCCTTGATGAATTTATAAACACTCGATTCATCAGGATTTTGGATAAAGCCATAAGATTTGATCGCCTCATCAAATCTCATGTTCCAAGATCTGGACGCTTGCTTAAGTCCATAGATAGACCTTTAGAACTTGGAAACCTTTTGCTTTTCGTCCTTGCTTATAAAATCTTCTGGTTGCTCCATATAGATGGTCTCTTCAAGATAGCCATTCAAAAAGGCTGTCTTGACATCTATCTGCCAAATTTCATAATCATAATGAGCAGCAATGGAAAACAAGATTCGAATGGACTTCAGCATGGCTACTGGTGAAAAAGTTTCCTCATAGCCAACTCCTTCTTTTTTGGTATAATCCTTTGCCATTAGCCTTGCTTTAAATGTCTCTACATTACCGTCCACTCCCCTCTTTCTTTTGTAGATCCATTTTCACCCTATAGGATTTACTTCTTCAGGTAGACTACAAGCTCCCAGACTGAGTTGGAATACATGGATTCCATCGCAAGTTTCATAGCCTCAAGCCATTTCTCTTTGTCATGATATTCCATTGCACATCTATATGTTAATGGGTCATCTCTTCCATCATCAGTGATAGCAACTTGTGCTTCACCATCTTGTCTATATCAGAAGGTAGTCGTACTATCCTCCCACTACGACGAGGTGGTAAGATGTTCTGACTCGAAGATGTGGTCTCCTCGATTTGTGGAACAACAATCCTAGCAGGTTGTTGACTGATCTCATCAGATTTTAATTCCTCCAAGACTATCTTGCTTTGAGGTTTGAAGTCTGCCATATAATTATTCTCAAGAAACGTGACATTTATCGACACAAATACCTTATTATCTTGAGGATTATAAAACACACCTCCCCTTGTGCCTTTTGCATATCCTACAGAGAAATAAACTTCAGAATGCATTTCTAACTTTGTTGTCTTACCCATTAGCACGTATGCTGGGCACCCCCATATATGAAAGTGACTCAAATTGGGTTTGTGGCCACTCCATAACTCTAAGGGTGTTCTAGGTACTGACTTAGATGGAACCACATTCAAAATGTAAGTTGCTGTTTGTATAGCATACCCCCAAAACGATTTTGGAAGTGAAGAATAACTCAACATGGAATGAATCATGTTGAGTAAAGTTCGATTCTTCCTCTCAGCTACACCATTTTGCTGAGGTGTACCAGGTGCAGTTAGTTGGGATAAAATCCCATACTCTAATAGGTGATGTTTGAATTCATTATCAAGGTATTCACCTCCTCGATCTGATCGAAGGCACTTGATTGATTTACCTAATTGTTTTTCCGTTTCGATTTGGAATTCATTAGACTTTCCAAAAGTTTCAGACTTATATCTCATTAGGTAAACATAACCATATCTAGAGTAATCATCAACAAAAGTAACGAAGTACTCATAACCACCTCTTGCTTGTGTAGACATAGGTCCGCAAACATCTGAATGTATGAGCTTCAGTTGTTCTTGGGCCCTATTGCTTTTGCAGAGAAAGGCCTCTTTGTCATCTTACCTTCAAGACACGACTCACATACTGGTAGAGTACCAACATTTAGTTCTATTATAGGACCATCATTTACAAGCCTATTTATCATGTCAAGAGTTATATGACCAAGTCTTAGATGTCATAGATATGTGTTATCAATGTGAGAAATCTTTTGTTTCATTGTTTTGGGCAATTCTACTTTGAACATTTCAGCATTCAATAGTGAATTAACATTGGGCCTTATTACATAGAGCCCATTTTCAATAAAACCAGAACAAATATTCAAACCATTTCTTGAAATAACAACTGATTTATTATCAAAAGAAACTGAATAAGATTGTTCATAAAGTCGAGAAACAAAAATGAGGTTTCTAGTAAACCCCGGTACGAAATAAACATTATTCAAAAATAAAAATTTATTGTTCTCAATATAAAGTTTTATTTGTCCAACTGCTGATGCTGACACTAAAGTGTCATTCCCAACTCTCAAAGTAAAGTCCCCATCAGCAAGTCTAGTGTATGAATCAACCTTCTGTAAGAAACAACAAATATGATTAGTCGCTCTTGAATCAATTATCCAGGGTGATAAATCATTTTCAACTAAACAATATTCAGTAACAAATAATTCTAATTTACCTTTCTTCTTCTGTTTCAGCTCTTCGAGATACTTCTTGCAGTTTCTCTTCCAATGCCAATCAATTCCACAATGGAAGCATTTTCCTTTTGGTTTTTTCTGGGTGGAGCCATTCTTATTTCCTTGACTGTTGTTTGGCTTGTTCTTTTTGCTGTTGTTCCCTGATGTTTTCTCAGTTCCTGAACTCTTACCTTTATTCTTATTTCTATTTCTCTTCTTTAGAGAAGAGTTAGAGTTAGAAGGTTCAGCAACATTTGCTTCTCCTTTCTTCTCCATATAAATAGACTCAAAATTTGTGAGTTCGTTAAGCAATTCAGTCAAATTATAACTCAGCTTATTCATGAAGTAATTGTTTTGAATTGAAGAAATTGAGGGCTAAGGCTTTCCAAAATCATGCCCATTTGTGTGCCTTCATCTATGGTAGCCCCATTGATTTCTGCCTTATGAATTGTACTAATCATCATTAACATATTTTCACGACAGGAGTTCCAACTTTCATTTTGTAGTTCATGACTTTCTTGACTGCTTCATGTTTAGTTTGATCAGAGGGTTTGCCAAACATGCCTTGTAGAGACTCCATTATCTCATAAGCAGTCTCTGTCTTTTCGAGCTTTGTTTTAAACACGTCGGACATAAAGGCAAGTAAATAACAACGAGCCTTGTCATTTGCTCGAACCAAATTTTCAGAGACATCTATAATATTTTTGTTGGCATTCACAGCAGGTTTGGGAGGACATTCCTCTATCAGGACAAACTTCAGGTTATCCAGCACAAGTATTATATTCATGTCATTCTTCCACTTAGCAAAGTTATCACCAGTTAATTTTTCAGTAGCAAGCATTGATATGATTGGATTTGACATAATTCTGAAATAATTAAAAAAAATGTTGTAAATTATTTCATGCATAAAATTCAAAATAAATTTGGCATAGTAATCATGATGCATGATGCATATGCAAAACACTAAAATATATATGCACTACTATAGCCTTGGAAAATTTAATAAGCATATTGTGTTGTCTTAGGGTCGATCACAACACCTTATTAAAATAGAGACAATATCAATTAATATTTTTTTTCAAAATATCTCATATTTTCAAAATTTATTAATAATCGATTTTTGGTCTAAATATATTTAACACATTTAACTATATTTATATGAGTGTAACCCACCGTTTTGGATCCTTAAAATTTAACTCATAACAACCACCTTATGGTAAGTTAATTATGAAATACATTTTATAAATCCTATCGTAAGAAGTACAACTTTGATATTAATCTAAGCAAACATTCTCCTTAGGGAGGATGAAACTAAAGTCATCACGAAGCCCTACTTAAATTCCACGATGTTGCACTAACGGTGGAGACCAAATGATGTTTTGACAAACTACCCGCTCAAACTCATTATTTTAAGTTTGGTGATTTTATATGTAAAACATCTAATTTTTTTATAAAACTTAGCGATAAGACCAAGAAATCAATATTAAAGGTCTTCAATTACTAAGTTAGTTGTTTCATAATAAAATTATCCGTTTTACCAATAAAACTTATTTCATTATAAAACATCTAAGCTCTTCATGATAACCAATTTATTAGAAATGCTTAGAACTAAATTTTGTGACATTGTAAATTTTAACGATTTAAAATTAATTCACAAATTTTAATTAATTTAATCGACTAATCGATAAAAATTCTAAAATAGTTTTTAATCAAATTATAAACTATTTACTATCATAAATAAATTTATGAAAATGCACATGTATGTATGGCATGTTATAATGCAAGAGTATGCATTGTGCTAATTCTATATGTCATTTAAAATATGCATGAGAATAAATATTTTATAATTCACACAAAATAAATAAATTGGATATTAACCGGGTTGATAATTTGGGTATTTCTAAAATTACAACCAAACAAAATAAAATTACATTCATCTCAAATCTGGAAAAAATATATTTAAATTTCCAAGTAACTTTCACAAAAAAAAAAAAAAAAAAAACTTTTTTTTTTAATTATTGTTTCATTGCCGCACAGTGGGCAATCTAAAATTGCCATTGTGCGGCTAGCTGCTGCTCGTGCAGTAGTCTCATGCTGCACATATGTGCAGCCGGGACTGCTGCACAGTGCAGTAAACAATATAAAAATGGAGAAATAATTATATTTTGTGAAAAAAAATTATCTTGCGTCATCCGTCCTTCGGCTTGATCTTCATCTCCAACGATTACAAATGATTAACAATTACAAAAAGAAATACCCATTTAATTTTTGGATTTACATATCCAATATATAAAACAAAAAATTAAAATCATAACCCAAAGTCAACCATACAATTAACGATTAATATCCATACATTCATCATCACATGATAATAATAAAAATGCATAGCCTACTCTTTTACATACATATTAGAATGATTTACAATAAATCATTCTTATTAATATACTAGAATAAATACGACTGCTCATGATGTCATTTGTTGGTTTTCAGAGTTCATGCGCAGCGGAAATCATGTTCAGTAACAGGAAAAAAATTTATTTTTCATGAACAATAAAAACCGGATCCGTATTTTCTAGTATATTAATAACATAAATATTTAGAACTTAAATCAGAAATATACATGTAGATCTGAATCTTTATAAATCACGATTCTTTGAACCACGATTTTCTTCGACTTATCTCCTCATCTCCAACGGCACGTGTGGGTGTGAAAATAATTACGAAGAACACTCTAATTTATGTGAATGATTCGTGTACTCAGCACATGAGTCGAACCCTTTATGCTATTTTCTTTTTGGTTTTCTCAAAACCAAATGAATTGTGATCAAATCAAATTATAAATTCTTGCCTACGTTTTTTATTTTTGTTTTTATCAAAACAATGACAAGCAAATCCATTTAAGGATTTAATTTTAATTTTCAAAAAAAAAAATTAAAAAAAAATCCTTTAATATTTATCTCATAATTTATCAAAAGATAATTCATTAAAATTAATTTTCAAAATTTCAACTTTTCAAATATTATCTTATTAAATTAAAATTTAATTAATTAAATTAATTAAATATTAATTTTCATAAATTAATAAATAGATACATTATCTATTGATAAATATATAATGACAACTTTTGTCATAATTTCCAAACAATAGTTATATTGAATCATTAGAGTGTAAAATAATTCACAACTATTTTTCTTCGCAATTATTATCGTTCGAATAGTGATAGAAGACGACGAGGGGACCGATGAACCTATAATTCTAAGCTCCAATAATTCCGTCGATTAATTATAAACTCTTTTATTAATCAAACGAAATTATTAATTCTGGAGTAATTCCACTAAATACCCAGAATTGCACTCTCAGAATTATAGAATTAATTACCAAAGTATTCGTCCATTGATATAGTCATTACCTATGCAATGATCCTCCATAACAGATTCGTAAAGGAGTTAGGTATAAAAAATCTGTTAACCTCTCCAATTACATCTTTATCCTTGACTTCCATTAGTTCTAGTGAACAATTAATTCACAACTTTTATGAATTTGCGCGCTAATCGTTCAGGTCCTGAACTAACAAACAAGGGAATCTTATGAACGGATTTCATTGTATCAGGTTAGCATTCCCAGATATTCATTCAACTCATTCCCAAAATACAAGGTTTACGAAAAGTAATAAATACAAAGCCATACCGAGTGAATTAAAGAATAAATTAATATGATATAGGAGTCTGCTAAATACAATGAATTAAGATCATCACATATATGACCATCATTATGATAAAATTGATGTTCTTTATTTAACAGAAATTATTATAACTTTTCAATTTTATCTGGTCATGTCCAATATAATCTTATTATATAAAATGCATTCATTTTTATGTCTCTACATAATATAGTCTGGATAGAACTATATCATTCATAATGTAATGAACTATATTTATGACTTTGGATTTGAAGATTCCCAACATCAAATCATAGTCATGGACAAATTTTGATTATTACTTTTTAAATTTTATCCATGCATATATGTATGTAACATTTTACATATACATATGTGTTTAATTTAAAGCTACATAAATAATCACGGAATTTTCATGAATTTTATAAAGCAAATCAAAATGCATACATGAAATAAAATCGAATCATAAATTTATTAATCAATCATGTTTCGAACACATTTGCTTGTCGGGCATAAAAATCTCAACACTTTTAAGGCTCAGCTCTCTTTTTATCTAAGCGGGTAAATGATTGATGCCTTTATGGTTATGATAAACAAGTCAATGTATTTTTTCCCCTTAATTTTCATGACCTTTATCTGTCGCTATGTATAAAAATCATCTAAAGAGATCATTCATATGTTCATAACAATATATTAATTAAGATCATCAATAATAATAACATGGTCTTTTTGTTTCCCCTTTTTTTGTTCTCTCTTTTTTTCCCCTTTCTTTATGAGTTGGGTTTTGTGCTAAGTATCCTTGTTCAAGTCAACTCCTTATTTTAAAAGCTCAAATCGTACTTGGGATTGGGACCATTCAATAACATTTAGAATATATAAGCATTGACAATGCTAATAAAAATGTAAATCTTAATCAATAATGTTCCTTAATTGGCTGCCAATTGCTTTTGAATCATGTGAGGCTCACCCCTGGTATCATATAATATGTACATTAACATCTATTTGTAAATCGGGGATAAAATGTCAAAGAGTTTTTCTTTCATTTTTAAACAGAAAATGACATTCAAATCCCCTGAGTTTGTTTCGATGGATAGTTAGATCCCATATGTTTCAGATAAATATCCTTTGTCATAATACTAAATTTCATTTCCATCCTTTTATTTGAATGGAAATATAGACATTAACGAACTATATCCAGTGTCTACTAAGATTAATATGTACTATAATCCACCAAAATTAATGTATAATAATATCTTTATTTTCATCTAAATATATATAATTCACTACTGAAAGTGGATCCGAATGTCGATTTTTGTAATATATAGTAACTGTTATCTATTCATTTTAGAAATGAGGAGTCCAATTGTGACAAATCTTAAGTTCTTGGTCTCTTTTTCCCTTTTCAGATATTAACATCGAGTATATTTTTTCTCAATAACTGATGCTGTGAGATTTAGTTAGGATTGTTTTATACAAATTTTCCTTATTTTAGTTAGATTTGTTTAATTTAATTTTCTTATTCAAAACATATTATTATTTTAAGTATTTTAATTTAATTAAGATTAGAGAATATTATGTCTTAGTTTGATTCACTCTTCAATTCATATCCCATAAATATAACTGTATTATCTTTATTTCAAGAAGACTTTTGATTAATAAAACTTTTTGTTAGTTCCATTTTTATTGGCAATACCCGTGATAAAACAAGTTCAATTGAGTTGTAATTTATCTTCTAGTACTTGGAGCAATTGGACTGGTTTTTGGCAAAACTGAAGCATCTTCGTTAGTGGCGCGTTCGTTTAAGCGTTCGAACATGTGGCGTTAGTGACGCGTTCTATATTGGGTTCGAACGACACATTCCAGAGAGCAAACGTTCGAGTCACGTTCTTGGTGCGTTCGAATAGGGACATTCCAGAGAGCATCCGTTCGTGGTGGGTTTGAGTGGCATTCGAACGAGTCTTTCCAATAGGCGCGCGTTCGTGCAGCGTTTGAGTAAGCGTTCGAACGCCAGTCACATCCAAACGCGTTTTTCAGCCTTTTGCCTTTGACAAACCCTAGCTTTTCACCCTACCTATAAATAGAACATGTAGCCACCATCTCTGTTGTTGAAACACATTTTCCTTGAGCCAAAGTCTCTCAAAGCTTTCAACCTCTTTTGATTCCACCATTGAATACTTCTTCATCTTCCTGTCTTCTTTGTTAATGGTGACAATATCTCTTTAATAAACCTTCAATACAACCAAACCCAAAATTCTCAATCCTTCAGAGTTCTCAAGGAGTAAGATTGGTAGTTGGAGTTCCGGCATGCGTAAGGAGTTGATTCACGCAGAGACTTCCGAGGTTCAGAAGAAAACCGTGGTGTGCGGGCTTAAGGAGTTCCTTGGGTTCTTACAGTCAATAGGTACTTGAGTCGGTGGAGTTGCCACCATAGGTCTTGACCATCGCTGTAAGTTTTTCTCTATATAGTGGATTGGGCTGGTAGCCGAGATACCCAGAGTGGTTTTTGTACTCGCACGAGTTTTCCACTTCATCACCGAAATTATTGTGTTGATTTTGTGTGATTGATTTAATTTTCCGTAAACTATTTTAATTGTTGGACATTGTGGTTGCTTGCTAGAATTTCATAGATTCAATAATTAAAACCTGTCTTGATTATTGTGATTTACTCCGCATAGGGTCAGAACTTAGGGTAATTACGAACTTTTAATTGGTATCAGAGTCTGATCTCGATCATTGACCCATTCGCTATGGATCGTAGTCAAACTTTAAATTATCCTCATTTTTCCTTAGATGAGAGGGTCTAGATGACAGTAGAGTATGGATGTAAACCTATTGTTATTATAGTTGATGGGGTCTATTCCCCTAAAGATAAACTAACCTGGACCAATGACGAATTTGATGCTAGCAATAGGAACAACAAGACTGTTAATGTCATACATGGTGTTGTATGTTATGTTGAATTTAGGAGAATCTCCATGTGTGAAATAGCCAAGGATGCTTGGGAAATCCTACAGACTGTGCATGAGGGCACATTGTCTGTTAAAAATAATAGACTCCAGGATTTAGCCACTAGGTTTGAGGTCGCCTATATGAAAGATGATGAGACATTTGATGAGTTCTATGCTGAGATTAACGATGTTGTTAACTCTAGCTTTAACCTAGGTGAGACTATCCCTACCAGTAAGATAGTTAGGAAAATCCTTAGATCCCTGCCTGATAAGTTCCTACCGAAGATTACCGTCATCGAGGAAAGCAATTACCTCGATCAACTTAAATTAGATGACCTCGTAGGAAAACTGCAGGTGTATGAGAAGAATTTTCCTGGTTATGAAAAGCTAAAAACTATAGCGATGAAGATCGCGAATGAAGTTGCTCATGATCTGTCTAGTGATGATGATAATACCCTCACAGATCGTGATTTGGCCTTGTTTGCAAAGAAGTTTAATAAATTTCTTAAACTTAAGAAGAGTGGCCATAGCAGTAATAGAGATATGGAAGATGAACCTAGAGAGAGTAGGCATAGCAGGAGAAAGTCCAGAGAGGATAGGGGTAGTAGACCCCATGGTGTCCAGTGTCATGAATGTGAAGGATATGGGCATATTCGATCTGAGTGCCCTACCTACCTTAAGGCTAAAGGTAAGCAAGTCATGGCAGCCTCTCTTAGTGATTCAGAAGGTGGGCATAATTCTGATGAGTCTCCTAAGAATAAGAGTAATTTTATGGCATTTACAGCTAGTGTGTCTGCTGAGAGAGAGTGATATTAATGATGCTGATTTAGAAGTCTCTCTCGATGAGTCTGTAGATGAGGAAAGTCTTCAGGTAGCTTATATTGAACTGTTTAATGAGAGTTTAGCTATTAAGAAGACTAACATAGAGGTCAATAAGAGGCTGAAACTAGTTGAGCTAGAAAAGAATGAAGCTCAAGCCAAATTTGAGCAAAGCCTCTTGATGGTTGATGACATGGAGGAGAGAAACAAAGGCCTAGTTGAAAGGGTCCACACTTTAGAGGCCGATCTTGAAGATGCTAGAACACAGTTGTCTGTGTTTTCCAGTGGAAATAAGAAACTATACCGCATGCTAGGAATTAGTGTTGAACCTGACTGCAATAAGGCATCATCATCTAGAGCTGTGTCTAACCCTCCTAAACATGACTTAGGTAAGAAGTCTGTTGAGTGCAGTCATGTTATTCCTCCATTTTTTCCTCGTCTCGTTCCACAACCTCGTTCTAGAGGTGTTGTGGATAAACCTCGTTCTCATCCGAGGTTTGTGCCTGTATGCCATCACTGTGGTAAGGCAGAACATATTAGGCCTAAGTGCTTCATGTTGCACAATCATACGAAGAGGCCTAAGAATGTGTCACCTAAATTTGCTTCTTCAAATATAGTTTCTCAAGTTTCTACACTAACCAAACAAGCTCAATTCTTTAGTGAGAAACTTGCTGTGTTGACTAGGAATTCTCAAGTGGAAGAGATTCCTAAGAAAATTTGGCCGAGGAAGCAAAATATCTTCCCAACTACTTCTAAATGTCTTGATAGGCATGATGAGAGTGCATTTTGGTGTTACTC
This sequence comes from Zanthoxylum bungeanum, assembly GCA_019454045.1. Lineage (NCBI taxonomy): Eukaryota > Viridiplantae > Streptophyta > Magnoliopsida > Sapindales > Rutaceae > Zanthoxylum > Zanthoxylum bungeanum. Next base: position 139,523 of record SKCR01023431.1, on the reverse strand, counting down.
TTCTTAGAAGTTTCATTTATTTTCCCATTGCATTTGTGTGTGCGTGTGTTTTATGTTTTTGCACGTATTCTTTCTTTTCACTGCATATAGGTGTGTGTGTCTTGTCTTTGTTATTTGTCCCTTGGTATATATGATGGAAACCCGGACATAAATTTCATAGCCGATTCTGAATGGACGGTAGTATGATCTGTACTCGGGATACAACTCCACGTACCATTGGATATTGACAAGCCATGTTGTGTCTTTAATTCTTTTTACGTGTTAAAACTAAAAAATCAAAAAAAAAAAATATAATTTAAAAAAAAAACCAAAAATATTTTTTGTGGCTTGTTCGAGCATGAAAAGCATGTGCATGTGATCTCGGTATGTAGGATATATGATTGTGCATGTATAATATGTTTTTATTTTACTTGATGCTCTATATGCATGTGTGTGTGTGACAAAAACTATTGGTATATCTTGTGCTTACACCTCACATACACGATTTTATTATGTCAAGGCTTGGTCGCATGTATGAGTTTTTGGACTAGTAATCTAACCTCTATCATAATTTGTTCACTAAATAGTATGACATTTGACTAGATGACCTTGCTATCCCCTTGTAAAAGCAAAAAAAAATAAAAAAAAATAAAATATTTTTACATGAGACTCAAGTGCAAAAGAGACAATGAGCCAAATTCAAAAGATAAGGGCAAAACCCCATTCACTCGAAAGAGTTGTTAATTATGAGCTCATGATAGTTATGAGGAAAATATCATAGCATGCAACGAATGTTGCTTAATTTCAGGTCCTAATGGTGCTGGGTTTGAACATCTATTTTTGTGGACTTGGTTTGTTGAGAGATTGATTTCTTTGGCTGTGTCCAGCTCATAAAATAAGGTCTTAAGCCTTGATTCGTTGTGCACCTATTTTTATCACGCAAGTGCTTGTTTATGTCTTGGTGTTTATGTCATATACATAAGTGTTGTATTTAGCGAAGTTTAAAATGATGCATATTGTTTCATGTCATAAACAGCTGATTACTGATTGGGTATCATTGTATTTGCTTGTATAGCTGTTTCAGTCAGTTTTTTATAAGAATTTTTTTTCGTCATTGTCTGTTTGTGTATGCTTCAAGTTTCTACATACTCTCTTTCTTTCAGTTCTTAAATTTTTTCCTTGTTGTGAACTGTCAGTCTATTTTCGTTCGTATACCGTTCTTTATCATGTTCGAACGTGTTACGTTCGTGTACCGTTTTCTATCCCATTCGAACATTTTTCGTTCGTGTACCATTTTCTATCCCGTTCGAACGCCTTGCTTTGCGTTTAATTCGAGTTCGACTACCGTTCGAACGTTTTCTGGGTATTTAAATATTTTTGTGCGTTCGCACGTTTCTTTTCCCCTCTCCTTCGTGGTTCCTCTCATTTCCTCTCCATCCTCTTCCCTTACAAGTCAGATTCAGTGTTGTGTGGCCCTCCTCTACCTATTTTTGGCCTCATCTCCTTCTCCATGGTAAGGTTTATTCTTCGTTCTCACTTTTAATTAGTTTTCTCATTTTTAGGGTTTATTTTCCCATTTCATTTTAGCCTTCCCTCTCCCGTTGTAGGCTTAGGTTTCTTTGTGGTTTTTTTGTGTGACTTTTTTGTGTGTGTGGAGATCTGCATGTTTTTAGGTGTGATTTTTTTCGTTCTGTCACCATCGCGTTTGAACGCCCAATGAACGTCGTTCGAACGCCTTTTGATTCCACCATTTTGTTTTCTTCTATTTTCGCACTTAATTCTTGTTGCCCTTTATTCTTATGTGTTTTCTTGTGTGATCTAGATGCCAAAGAAGACGATCACATCCAAGAAACGTCCTCGCGACTCAGTTCCTCGGGATCGATTCTGTAGTCATTCGGCTTTCCGTCTCTACCACGATCATTTCTCTCAGCAGAGCCTATGTTTGGAATGCAATATTTTGGAGGCTGAGTTGTGTGACTCATGTGTTATTCCTATGCTTGTAAACCGGGGTTGGGGCCCGCTTCTCTCTGGTTTCGTTGGTCCTTCTGCCTCCATGGTCCAGGAATTTTATGCCAACATGAAGGTGGTGTGGGGACATAGGATCTGGGCGACGCATGCTGTCCCGGGCTTGTGGCCCGGTCGGGAGTACGGAGTAGCCACGGGGGACTAAACCGGAGAATGATGGAGTCGCCACCCGGTGTGAACCGGGAAAATGAGATTTAAGGCCGCACTCACCCCTCGCAAGGGAAGACCTCAAACCGTTGGGTTCGGAATGGTCTCTTACTTATGTCACTTGTAATGAAAGGATTTATGTAATAATTTAATCAAGTTTAAGTAACACTTATTTCCAAGAGTATCATGCTTCTAAATTTATATGCATACATCAACAAGTTCATCACAACATGCAACATCTCATGGCAATCTCATGAACATTTCCCAATCATATGATATAGAAAACTAAGAACAACCTAATCATGCTTGAATACTATCTCATGAACATATTAACCAAATAACATGCTAACAGCCTAATCATGCTTGAATATCATCCCAAGAACACATAGAATGGATAAATGCAGGAATACAAATAATATGATTGGCTACATAATACAAGAAAGATCAACCAAGAGGCAATTATGCATGAATATGATGAGACAGACTCAGTTCAGTGTGTGCGCGTTCGTGTAGCGTTCGTAAACGCGTTCGAACGGTAAACAGAAGGTTCGCGTTCGTATAGCGTTTGAGAACGCGTTCGAACGGAACCAGACCTGATGCATGATAAGACTAAGAAAGTGTGTATGCGTTCGCGTAGCGTTCGAGAACGCGTTCGAACGGAACCAGACCTGATGCATGTTAAGACTAAGAAAGTGCGTGTGCGTTCGCGTAGCGTTTGTAAAACGCGTTCGAACGGAAAACAGAAGGTTCGCGTTCGTATAGCGTTTGATAACGCGTTCGAATGGGAACTGACCTGATGCACAAAATGTGATGCAATACATACATAAAAAAGCAAATAGCGAAATACGAGGCGCGGCGAAGCATCTTGGCAAAGGATTTTAACCTCTTCAATTAGAGGACCTTTCATCACACTTACTAAGCCCATGCGCTTATCTCAATGCATATAAAAATAAAGACAATCATATCAAACTTAGTATATCCGATTGAACATATCTTGCATTCAACCGAACACACATCAACCGGCGCGGCAAAGCATCGTGGTAAAGGATTTTAACCCCTCCAAATAGGGGACCTTTAATCCGACTTACTAAGCCCATGCGCTCGGTTGTATCACACATACAAAAGTCACATGCAGAATTCAAATAACGAAAAATAAATAAACCGAAGCAACATAAAACAAAAGAGTGTGTCGTTTACTCAAGTGGTACTTGGAGTTGTATCCCGAGTACAGATCATACTACCGTCCATTCGGAATCGGCTATGAAATTTATGTCCGGGTTTCCATCCTATATACCACAAGAGACCACACTTTTCCATTCATCCAATACCCACAACACACATCATACACAAACAAGATTCAACAAATAATTAAAATACGATCAAGATAAATAACAAAAATCAAATAAAGATGAGTGTGAAAAGTACCATCAGGTCTAACCTTTTAAATCACCTCTCGGATGTACGGCACACGATCGTCGGAAGGGTGGATGCTCCGCAACTCTTCCGGTTCATTGGTTCACTGCTCTCGTTCGTTGTCTCACCGTTTGGAGTCGTCGTTCTCCGTCTTTTGCTGCTGCTTTTGACTCCGATTCGCTGCCGTTTTGCTACTGTTCTGCTGCTGTATTTTAGTTACTGTTCTTGGGATGTTTTGGCTACTGTTTTGGGTGTGATTTTCGGTGGTGTTATGGTGTGGTTCGGGGGCTGTTTTGATGAGGTAAAGGGGCTGTTCGGGATGTGTTTTGGTCAAGGCAATGAGGGTTCTTTGGTTTGTGATCTTCGATTATTGAGAGTGAGGGAGAGTTGTGTCAATAAGCTTTGGGTGTTTCTTGTGGGTGTTGTGATTTTCATGTGAGTTGTGTGTATGAGCTTGGGTGTTTCTTGTGTGAATGAGCTAGGGGAAAAGGGTTGGAAATTCTTTGCTTCTTTTCTTGTAATGGGCGTGCACTAGGGGAGGAATGCCTTGGAGAGGTGTTATTTATATAGAGAATGGCTAGGGCTTCACCTTGTCTCACAAGAAAGGGATTTGGCATTAAAGAGAGGATTTGATTTGGTGTTGGACAAGGAAAGCAAGGGATTTGATGGGGACAAATTTGGTTTAGATTAGGAATACAATATTTTTAATTGGTTATGATTGATTTTAATTAGGCATGACATCTTTTTAATTTAGTATGTGATTTTGTTTAGTTAGGAAGTTAATATATTTGATTTGTCTTAATTAGGTATGATTATATTTTATGTTTTATTAATTGGTAAATGGTTTAAATATTTTATTGAATTCAATGTTTAATTTAATTAAGATTTAATTTAATTTCCCATGTGTTTTAAATGTGTTTTATTAATTGGGATGTGTTTTATGGGCTTTGGTGGGTTAATTGGGCTTGGGTGTGAGGCTAGCAGCAAAACCAGAATTACCGACACCGTTCGAACGCCTCCTCAAACGCAGCACGAACGCCCGCAATCTGTTTGACGTTCGAACGAAGTAACGAACGCAGCACGAACGAAAACAGTGAACTTGTGAAATGAATCTGATGACGTACTTATTCTGAATTTCCCATTCCGACGTCCGTTTCTCGTGACTTCCGTGACTTAAAAGGTAGTGCCTCCAAATGAGACTCATCATAGGGACTTATATGCAAAAATGCAGTGCCTACAGGTGGTTACTCCTATCATTCTTCGTGTTTATTCGTGGCCACCACCTGGATATTGACACCTCAGTCTTATCTCGGGTTCTCGCCATCATTGAGGTGTCATATCCCCAGTATCATTGGTCGTCTAATCAAGGCCCTTCTGATCAGCTTATTTTGGACGTTTTCTCTGGCCAGCATCATCTGTTCATTGGTGGCACGATTATCATTGCTACTTTGCTGTCGTTCTATCAATTGCTTAACCGGATCGTGTGTCACAACCTGTGGCCTAAATCCCATGTTAACACTCAACCCATCTCCAGGATTGCTTTCCTCTACGCCATCGAGCATTGGCTGTCCATTGACATCCTCGATGTCATTTTACGCGAGATGATTCGTATCCGCACCTCTTCTTTTTCAGCACACACCCTTCCTTACGGATGCCTCATCCGCCGGATCATCTCGTCCTTGATTTCAGACTTTATGCATTGTACGGGCCAAATTTGGGCCAAGGGCAATTTTGTCCTTTTACTCCAGGCCCAAGTTTCTACCTCAGAAGGAAGCCCGATGATTAAAGTGAATCGTGGCCTAGAGATTCATAAGCCCAAGCCCAATGTGGAGCCACGTAGCGCCCAGGCTCATTAATGCCACCCACAAGCCATCCGTTCCAACCTGCAAGCAGTAATGGCACTTCATTAAGTTGACTGTTACTGTGTTCTAAACGGGCAAATAATCAAAAGACAATCAATAAAGGCACACGTTACTACACCATGGATATTTAAGGAACATGACTCCAAGAGGAAGGGGATCCAATTTCGAGCTCTCCTACTCATAGCTCTGGGACTTTGACAAAAGTCACCATACCTGCTATCTACCGCCCTCACGGCATCCTACGAAGCTCAAGGTAGTATCTTACTTTGACCTACCTTCTACTACTTTCTTTAGTCCCTTTACTGACTTGGGCGTCGGAGTGCCCCGGCACCCACCACACCGGTGGGTAGTCTACTCCCGCTCACTCTACATTTGTTTTGCAGGATCGCCAGTGCCCCCATCTCAACGAAATCTCGATTGTGGACCTCGGGTGAAAACCAGTGTCTACAATTTGGCGCCCACCGTGGGGCCCTAGCGATTTTTAGCAAGCAAAGACATCTCTATCTACGACCCTTTCACACATAACGATTCATGGGTTGATTGTCATCAACTTCTCACTACATGTGTAATGGAGGTCATCTTCCTTAGAACGCGTGGATTGCCTTCAGCTCCATACTACGAGATTGGGTTGTATCTCATGGACTTCTATAAGGAACGAGTACTTGGCATGAAGACGGTGTCCCAGTCGACAATACCCGAATAAAGTCTTGGCGTGGATATCCCAGTCAATTACCAGGTATGGCTTGCACTTTTTAAGAATGTCCCAATCGAAATTCGTAAAACATGAGACTTGTTAGGGATGTCCCATTGGACGTTAATGTGCAGCTTGGGACATATCCTAGACGTCATAGATGACATTACAATTTATAGTCTCAGACTTTTTATGGATGTCTCAGTCGACATTTACAATGTGTGGCATAAGACTAGTAAGGGATCTTCCACTAGACATTAGTGTATTGTAGAGGATGTCCCAATTGTCATTATTATATATATAACTTGTCATTTGCTTGAGATTCAATTCGACACTCCACACATAAGGCTTGTCACTTGTCAAGATCTCATTTGACCTGAAATGGAAGAAGTCATAGCTAGTTGGTTGCGGTTCCGCCCCCGCACAATAAGGAAGAACTATAGCTAGAGGCAGAAACACCTTCCGACACTACAATAATGTAGACTCGGCTCAATAAAGATGCTCCAATTAACACTTGTGAAGATTCGTTATGTGGTGAGTGTCTCACTTGACATATTGAGGCAGTAGACCTATTTTAAAGAAAATGCTCCGCTCGAAGAAAGCCCCCCACCACATGCTGCCCATGTCCACACGCAAACGCATTCTATGATAAAGCCCATCACCAAACCCATTACACATGCGACAATAATCCCACACGACAATAATCCAGCTGAGACAGGGGGCATCTAAGTTTTAAAAAAATGAATTGAGGAACAACCAAATCTGAATTTAGGCCCAAGCTGCCAAGCACAGAGGACCACTCTCAAACTTACAAGAAGGAATCTCACGAGATCCAGCCCAAGAAGCCACGCTAAAATTTACAAGCCCAAGTGAAATATAAAAAAAAAAAAAAGGCACATTTGCCAATTAATCAAAGGCCTAAATCCCAAAGCACGTGGAGATATGCTCAGAGTCAAAGTTGCCATTAACAACAAAACTTATCCCCCACGAGATAGGCGAATGCCGCAGTCTACAACAAAAGCGACGGCCCATACTACCTTTTCCAGCAAACAGCCCATACTTCAAGGACCAGCGCATACTGATCCAATAAGTAGAAACCGAAGCCAGCTCACCAAGCCTCCTAAGCAGCCTAGAAGCATAGGAATCCATATCACAACAGACATCTCCAATGAAACCTAAAGCAGGTTGAAATCGAGAAGCGTAGGAGCCCACAAACACCATGTCATCACTACCAACAGTGCTAACGAAGAACCACGCGACATGAAAATGTCGAATCAAGCATTTACATCACGTGAAGCACACTACCACCAAGCTTGAAGCCACCAAGAACGCATCCAAAGAGATTGAAGACACCAAGGGCACTTGAGATGAATCATCCTTCACCAAGATTGGGGACAAACGCATCCACTTACCCCCGCCAAATCCTAATCCCAATTTGTCTTACCCTGCTCCTATTGGCTACGGAGGATCGTCGATTCTGCCAGAGGTGATCAATCAGTCTTCCATCTGGTAAGGGCTAGGGATCATCAGTAGGCGTGGATTCTAGTAAGATTGTGAGAGCAGTACCAAAGGTGAAGATCCAGCAGGGCGTGAAGAGCGAGATCCAGAAGTTTCGAGTCAATTTGTTGGCCAAAAGGGGAGACCAGAGCGCCATGGATGTCCTCTACCAGTGAGAAAGCAATATATCATAAATAATTTGAAGATGCAGCAGACCTTGTGGAGAGAGCTTGTCGGCTTAGCATAGACGTGAAGAAATCACTATGGGGCGACGATCAGATTGAAAAAGAATGGGGATCTTTTTGGAGTGACTGCTAGAATAACTTTGGCAGCATTGGTCTACTATGTCTGGTACGAACGAGTTGTGGATGAGATTTTGGGAGCTATTAGATGCAGACTGTGTTCTTTGGGTAATGGCGTACCATTTTTCCAGAAGCAATCAGGCAGATATGGAACTTGAGTTGACTGGATGTAGCTGATTTGAGCTTGGCTTCTCTCCGGGGTTTGTAGTTTGGCGAGGTGGGATGCTAATTTGCTCCTAGGATTTCTCTGGAATTGATGTGGGATAGTCTTTTGTTAATCTCAGAATGTTGCCTTTGCAATGGCCGATGTGGGAGTTTGGTGTTCTGATTTTCACGGTCAAAAATTGGTTTGGGGTAGTTTTTGTTATCATGCTTAGAGTCTTTCCTTTGCAATGACCGATGTGGGAGTTTGTTGTTTGGTGCTTCTGTATTTCGGTTAAAAAATTGGATGTTGGGCTCCCAGTTGTTTGTTTGTTTTGTGGCCTATTGGCTTGAGGGCTGCTTCAAATTGCTTAGCTACGCATGGGCCACTCGCGAGTTGTGTAAATTCAAGCCATGGATATTCCCAGCAGAATAAGGGCAGAGGAGTAATGATAGAAGAAGGAAACGACGTCACAAAAGTGGCTTTCCAACTCCCGAAAGCAACAAAGGTTGGATTATAAACTATGACTCACCTAAGATGGAGGATGTATCAACAGCTATTGCAGTTTCATTTAGGCTCATCAACGAGTCACCATCATCAAGTTCTGGCAATAAGCTCTCATTCGACACTATGAATGTTCCTAATTTGGAAGAGCATCAGTCGACAAGTATAAAGATGTATGCTCACGAGTCAAATAAACTCATGAACCCTCATCTGGTTCAGTCGACCCGGGACATCCCCCATGGACTCATGTAGAGTCAAGTTGTAGACATACACATGTCGTATGACTTATATCCTGAACCTCATCTGGTTCAGTCGACCGGGGACATCCCCCACGGACTCATGTCGAGTCAAATAAACTCCTGAACCCTCATCTGGTTCAGTCGACCCGGGACATCCCCCATCGACTCGTGTAGAGTCAAGTTGTAGACATACACATGTCGTATGACTTATATCTTGAACCTCATCTGGTTCAGTCGACCGGGGACATCCCCCACGGACTCATGTCGAGTCAAATAAACTCCTGAACCCTCATCTGGTTCAGTCGACCCGGGACATCCCCCATGGACTCATGTAGAGTCAAGTTGTAGACATACACATGTCGTATGACTTATATCCTGAACCTCATCTGGTTCAGTCGACCGGGGACATCCCCCATCGACTCGTGTAGAGTCAAGTTGTCGACATACACATGTCGTATGACTCATATCCTCCTGGACTCATCAAGTCCAGTCGACCGGGGTCATCCCCCACGGACTCATCTAGAGTCAAGTTGTAGACATACACATGTCGTATGACTCATATCCTCCTGGACTCATCAAGTCCAGTCGACCAGGGTCATCCCCCACGGACTCATGTAGAGTCAAGTTGTAGACATACACATGTCGTATGACTCATATCCTCCTGGGACTCATCAAGTCCAGTCGACCGGGGTCATCCCCCACGGACTCATGTAGAGTCAAGTTGTAGACATACACATGTCGTATGACTCATATCCTCCTGGGACTCATCAAGTCCAGTCGACCGGGGACATCCCCCACGGACTCATGTAGAGTCAAGTTGTCGACATACACATGTCGTATGACTAATATTCTGACCTTCATCGGGTCCAATTGATTGGGTACTTCCCCAATGGCTCTTGTAGAGTCAAGTTGATAACTTGACATTTGTTTGGTTCAATCAGAAGGCAGCATCAACGCTCGAGTACACCAACATAATATGACATCATCCCACGCGACCCATGCGTCAAATACTCTCCAAGCCAAGGACTCCTTGACTTAGAGAGTAGGGGACAAACTGTACGGGCCAAATTTGGGCCAAGGGCAATTTTGTCCTTTTACTCCAGGCCCAAGTTTCTACCTCAGAAGGAAGCCCGATGATTAAAGTGAATCGTGGCCTAGAGATTCATAAGCCCAAGCCCAATGTGGAGCCACGTAGCGCCCAGGCTCATTAATGCCACCCACAAGCCATCCGTTCCAACCTGCAAGCAGTAATGGCACTTCATTAAGTTGACTGTTACTGTGTTCTAAACGGGCAAATAATCAAAAGACAATCAATAAAGGCACACGTTACTACACCATGGATATTTAAGGAACATGACTCCAAGAGGAAGGGGATCCAATTTCGAGCTCTCCTACTCATAGCTCTGGGACTTTGACAAAAGTCACCATACCTGCTATACCGCCCTCACGGCATCCTACGAAGCTCAAGGTAGTATCTTACTTTGACCTACCTTCTACTACTTTCTTTAGTCCCTTTACTGACTTGGGCGTCGGAGTGCCCCGGCACCCACCACACCGGTGGGTGGTAGTCTACTCCGCTCACTCTACATTTGTTTTGCAGGATCGCCAGTGCCCCCATCTCAACGAAATCTCGATTGTGGACCTCGGGTGAAAACCAGTGTCTACATGCATGATCATCTGCTTCCTCTCTTGAAGCCCATTGGACGTCAGACTGTGTCCTCAGGAGCCGCTCAACTCCCTGCACATGCTCGTGAGCCTTCTCCCCCACCAGCTGCTGATCCCGTTTCTGCTTCATCTGCTGCTCTCCAGCCTCAGCATCTGCCTCCTCATCTTCCGTTGGTCCTCCTCCGGATTTTTATCAGCGCATATTAGACTCTCAGGTGACTATCATGGCTCAGCTTCAGCTGTTTTTCGGAGGCCAATCCGAGATCCGTACTTCTGTTTTCCGCTTGGAGACTCAGTTTGAACGGCATTTTACGGATACTCATGGTGACTCTGACGACGAGAGTCTTTCTGACAGTTCGGAGTCAGCCTCCTAGCCTTGCTTCGTTTCAGAAGACTTATTAGACTTAGGGGGAGGTCGTCTGTTTAGGGATCCTTGTTGTAGCTTGATGTGTTGTTCTTATCTATCTTGTATTTGTTTTTGCGAACTATTTCTGACCATTGCTATATCTTGAAAACTTGCTTTATTTTGAATGACATTGGTTAATGATCGTTCTTATTTGCCTGCTTTCAGATAATTCTTTTTCCTGTTTACTTCTCGTTTGTTCTTATGCTAAGTGTATGGGCCTGTTAGTGAGGGGGAGTAAGTTTTGTTCTTATCCTTTGTCATTTCGTGACAAAAAGGGGGAGTAGTAACTAGTAGCGTAGATTATCCCAATTCTATATTAAGGGGGAGAATGATATCTACTTGTACATGCATCTGCTTTATGTTAGACTTGATAATCCCAATGCTTTTCACGGTATATTGTTGTTTGTGGATGTTTCAGATAAGCAGGTTTGTTACTGAAGTGTCATTATTTTCAAGGCTACTCTAATAGGTATTAGATCGAGTCCTAACGTAATAAGTCACTGTTTTGATGGTTGATAGTTGACTATTTTTTCTTTTCGGGTCTATTACCATAGTCTTTGTATTAGATAGTGTTTTGTCACAGAATACCAAATGAGGAGATTGTTAGTTCCATTTTTATTCTCAATGCCCGTGACAAAACAAGTTCAATTGAGTTGTAATTTATCTTATAGTACTTGGAGCAATTGGACTGGTTTTTGCAAAGCTGAAGCATATTCGTTAGTGACGCGTTCGTTTAGGCATTCGAACGTGTGGCGTTAGTGGCACGTTCTACATTGGGTTCGAACGACACATTTCAGAGAGCAAACGTTCGAGTCACGTTCGAACGGGGACATTCCAGAGAGCATTCGTTCATGGTGCGTTCGAATGGCGTTTGAATGAGTCTTTCCAGTAGGCGCGCGTTCGTGCAGCTTTTGAGTAAGCGTTCGAACGCCAGTCACATCTGAACGCGTTGTGGCAGTAATTTAGAAAGTGATTATTATTAAAGTTAATTTAGTAATTTTTCTCATTATTATTTGTAGGAATTGGAAAGAAAACAAACACAAACAAGAGAAGAATTCATGAATAAGATGGTGCATGAGCATTCTGAATGGTTTACCAAGATTCAACAGGAGCATGCTGATTTCTTATTGGCATTGAGATGCAAAAGAAAGGAAAGTCAATTAAGAATGCGCGTGGAAAAGCTTTGACCAAAAAGATTATTCCCTCACGTGATATATTATGATTGAGAAATTGATTGATAAGTTCAATTGGTAAAGTTATTAACTTAGAAGCATAAAATCGACAAAGATTTCAATTCCGTAAATTTAGGTCATTGCTCAATTCACCTCCTCCCCGCTTGAGTATAGAGAATTGTTTATTGTGTGTTGATAAGCTGTAAATATATCAATATTTACCGTCTCTTTTACTTAATATTTTGTATAGTTTTCTTGAGTTTTGTGAATATTTTGATGTGTTTTGTGTTATTTTATAGATAACTAAAATAACAGGACTCTCTGGAAGCAATTCGGGGCTAAAACAGCGAAAAACGGATAAAAATGGCAAAAATGTAAATTTCCTGCTAAAATGCACTATTTGCTAAAATACGTCGTGCTAAAATATGGCGAATGCTATCATACGCTGCTAACGTGTGCCAGACATGTGTCAAAATCATAGCAGACTTGCTAACATACGCACTTGCTAACATGTTTCTGCCACGTGTCAACATCACTGAAATTGTGCTAACGTGTGCCGGACACGTATCATCATCCCATGCTACCGATAGTACACGTCATTATTGACGTCAGCGTCGCGACGCCAAATCAATAATTCAGATGCCGACGCTACTGATGCCACGTGTCACGATCTCGTTTAATCAACGACGCGTCATTCTCTGCATCGCGACGCGCGGGCGATATTTTTTTCTATAAATAGAGGCTGAAATCAGAAGGAAAATTCATACATTCTTCTGGGGAATTCCTTAAGAATACTAAGAAGATTGTATCTTGTTTGTTTATTTACAGCTTTCTGTATTTAATTTTATTTATTTTACGCAATAGTTATTTCTTTTCTTTACTTTTGAGTCCTTATTTTACTTTTCAATATGATAAGGTAAATTCCCCTCGCTAGGGTTAAATGTAAAGCTTTTATTACTAATATTTAGATTAATCTCCCTTAATTATAATATATAAATGATTTAAAACCTGATTTAATGGGATACCGCCTTTATGGTCGGTTGGACTTAATAAAATTGATTTTAACCTGACTAAATTGGATACCGCCTTTATGGTCGGTTGGAATTAATCATAAATTTGACTTAATCAGGATACCGCCTATATGGTCGGTTGGTAATGTCATGCAAAGTTAATATATTATAATAAGGGAGATATCTAAAAGTAATAAAAGTGGATCCTCCAACCCCAGTATTTTCTTTATTGTTTATTTTACCTTTTTAATTTCCAGCTTTTACTTTATGTCATTTACTTTATTTAAGCTTTTACTAGTCCTAGATATGTGTTGTAACTAAACCCGTTATCTGGGGTTGTGATGAATTCTAATATCACCAGTTTATAAAGGGTTATTTTATGGTTTGGGTAATATAAAGGTTTATTTATTGAGCCTTAAGCTTAATGCTTCTTGTTAACTAGCCATTAATCAGATTGATTTGGTAAACTTAAAACGAACTTGGAAAATAGATTTTAGGTTTCAGCCTTAGACTCAATAATCCACGATCTTCCTTAAGGATAGATAACCGTTAATAGATTTCCTTACAGGATAGGAATATACCTGTCGGGCGGGGGTAACCATAATTGGAACTTAATCTTAATGAATTCAGATACCTTGGTTGACATAGGAAAATGATTAATTGGGTTATACTAGGTATTTGCATCTGACCATCGGAAGAGGCTTTTGCATAAATTCATGTTCCAGGTTAATAAACCAATATATTGCACAAACGTGAGATAACCACTTCATCTTTAAAAGGTATTGGAAGGATTCACAACCCTATATAGTTTTGTAATATTGATTTTACCTTTAATTCACTTTCGCGCTATTTTATTTACTTGTATTAGTTTAAAGTCATCATTCAATCAAACAACCAATCTATTAGATACTCGTAAATATTCTGCTTCATAAATTAATAACTAAGGTATTAAGTCCTCGTGGGATCGATTCATTTTATACTACTTGAACGATACGTGCGCTTGCATTATACGTGTGTGATCACGCCGGTCATGTGTCCCTGTATTCAATTTCATAAGTTATAAGTAACACCAAACACTGATTTATAAGTTATAAAAAATGACTGCTTATAAGAACGATGTTATTGACATGGTTTTGCCTGTCACATTCAAGACAAGAAGGTTGTTTTTGAAGAGGATTTGGTTGAGAAGTTCAATATAAATGGTGAGTATATTGAGCAAGATTTAGTTAAAAACTTGCGAGACTTCAAACATGTTCGATCAAGTAAGAATTTGTCTTCTATGAGAGTCACTGAAAAATATAAGAAGGAGTTGTGAAAGTTAGTAATTATCGAAGGTTCTAACCCTATGCGGAATTTATCACAATAATCAAGACAAGTCCTAACTATTGCTACTATGGATTTCCTGACAATCAATCTTAATTCTAACTGCAGTAATTTATCAATGCATAAAATAAATTCAATGACACAAATTAACATAGTAATTTGTTGACGAAGTGGAAAACTCGTGCCAGTAAAACCACTCCGAGTATCTCGACTATCAGCCCAAATCCATTACAAAGAGAAAAACTTACTGTGATAGTAAAAGACCTATGGTGGCAACTCCACCGACTCTAATACCTCTAGACTGCAAGAACTCAAAGAACTCCTCGAGTCTGTATCCCACGGTTTTCTTTAGAACCTCTGAAGTCTCTGATTGAATCAACTCTGCAACTCTGAATGTCGGAACTCTGACTGGCAATCTTCCTCCTTTAGAACTCTGAAGGTTTAGGAAATTGGGTTTTGATTTGTGTTGATAGTTTAATAAAGATCAATTTCACCACAAAGCGAAGAGAAGGAAAACAATGAAGTCTTCAAAGTGAGAAAAAATAGTTTGAAAGGTTATTAAGGTTTGCAGCTTTGAGAGAATATGTTTTCAACACTGAGGGAATATGGCTATATGTTCTTTATCTAGGTAGGGTAAAAAAAGAGGCTTCCCAATACCGAATTAGGTTAAAAACGCGTCCAAAATAACTCAGTTCTGCACAGACGTTCGAACGTCACACGAACGTGCCACGAACGCGTGCTCTCTGAAAAAGGTTCGTTCGAATGCTTACTCGAACGCACCACGAATGTTTGCTCTCTGGAATATTTCATTCGAACGCTTACTCGAACACACCATGAACGTTTTTTCTCTGAAATATTTCGTTCGAACCCAACAACGAACGTGACACTAACGCTACACGTTCGAATGCTTCAACGAACGCAGCACTAACTAAATTGCTCCAGCTTTGCCAAATACCAGTCCAATTGCTCCAAGTTCTTCAAGAATTATTAAAAATCAATTGAACTTATTTCGTTACGGATATTGCCAATAAAAATGGAACTAACAATCTCCTCATTTGGCATTCCGTGACAAAACACTACCTAATATAAAAACTATAGTAAAAGACCCAAAAAGAAAATAGTCAACTGCCAACCATCACGACAATGACTTATTACAATAAGAATCAACCTAATACCTAACCAAGTAGTCATGAAATCAATGCCACCACAGCTACCAAATCTGTTTACCTGAAACATCCACAAACAACAACATACCGTGAAAAGCACATGGATTATAAAAAACATATAAACAGCAATAAAACTCATTGATGTATACATAGATAGTAGATATCCTACTCCCCCTTAATCTTACTCCCCTTAAAACAGAGATATCAAATGGATATACCACGACTCCCATATACTACACGGAGATATCAAATGGATATACTATTACTCTTCCATTTTTTGTCACTAAATGACAAAGGGTGAAGGTACCAGGATAAACAACACATGCAAGAGTATATGGAAACAAGACTTACTCCCCCTCACTAACATGCTCACTCAGTTAGCAAAAATAACACCAGGGAAGTAACTATACAAGTCTCACTAATATGCACCAAAAATGGTATGCAATGACATGAAGCATACACAAGCACACAATGGGAAAAAATCAATCAAAAACAGTGACTGAAACAACATTTCAAGCACGTACAATGATACTCAGTCAGTAATCAGCTGTTTATGACATGAAATAATATGTATTACTTTAAATTTTGTTAAATACAACACACATGCATATGACATAAACACCAAAGCATAACAAGTACTTGCGTGAAAAATAAGTGCACAACGAATCAAGGTTTAAGACCTTATTTTATGAGCGAGACACGGCCAAAGAAATCTCATCTCTTAACACACCAAGTCCATAAAATAGGTGTTCAAACCCAGCACCACTAGGACCTGAAATTTAAGCAATATTGGTTGCATGCTATATTATTCT
Source organism: Zanthoxylum bungeanum (assembly GCA_019454045.1). Classification (NCBI taxonomy): domain Eukaryota; kingdom Viridiplantae; phylum Streptophyta; class Magnoliopsida; order Sapindales; family Rutaceae; genus Zanthoxylum; species Zanthoxylum bungeanum. The sequence continues at coordinate 123,168 of SKCR01023431.1, read as the reverse complement.
CCCCATAAATAAGATGAGATCGTAATAAAAACTCTTTCGAGTGAAGGGTTTTGCCCCAATCTTTTGAATTTGGCCCATAGGCTCTTTTGCACTTGAGACTCATGTAAAGTTTTTTTTTACAAGGGGATAGCACAAGGTCATCTAGTCAAAGATCACACTATTTAGTGAGCAAAGTATGGTAGAGATTAGATTGCCGTCCAAAAACTCATACATGCGACCAAGCCTTGACAATAATAAAAACGTGTATGTGAAGTGCAAGCACAAGATATACTGAAGGTTTTTATCACATACACTCATGCACATAGAGTATCAAGAAAAATAAAAGTATATTACACATGCATAAACATATATCCTACATACCAGGATCACATGCAACAAGCTTTTCATGCTCTAACAAGACAAAAAAAATATTTTTGGACTTTTTCAATATATATATATTTGTATTTTTCATTTTTAACACACAAAAAAAGAAAAGACACAACAAGGCTTGTCAATATCCAATGGTACATGGAGTTGTATCCTAAGTGCAGATCATATTACCGTCTATTCGGAATTGGCTATGAATTTTATGTCCGGGTTTCCATCCTATATACCAATGGACATATAACAAAAACAAAATACACACACACACCCATATACAGTGAAAAGAAAATAAACGTGCAAAAACATAAAACACACGCGTGCACACTTGCAATGAGAAGACAAATGCAACTTCTAAGAAGAGTTACACCGAAGTGCACTCTCATCATACCTATCAAGGCATTCAGAAGTAGATGAGAAGTCATCTTACTTCCTCACCCAAAAAGTCTTATGAATCTCTTCCACTTGAGAATTCCTAGTCAATACAACAAGTTTCTCACTAAGGAATTGTGTTTGTTTGGTTAGTGCAGAAACTTGAGACATTATATTTGAGGAATCAAATCTATGTGATACACTCTTAGGCCTTTTCTTATGTTTGTTCAGCATAAAGCATTTAGGCCTAATGTGTTCTGCCTTGCCATAATAATGGCATACAAGCACAAACCTCGGATGAGAGCGAGGTTTACCCACCACACCTCTAGATCGAGGTTGGGACACAGGACGAGGAACATCATGAGGAATCACATGACTTCACTCAACAGGCTTCTTGCCTAAGTCATGTTTAGGAGGTACGGGCGCAGCTCTAAATGATGACGCATTATCACAATTAGGCTAAATATTAATCCATAACATGCAATCTAGTTTTTTATTCCCACTAGAAAATACACACAACTAGGTTCTAGCATCTTCAAGTTCAGTTTCTAAAATTTGGACTATATCAACTATACATTTATTCCTCTCTTCGAGGTCATCAATCATCACAAGGTTGTGCTCAAACTTAGCTTGAGCTTCATTCTTCTCTAGCTCTACTTCCTTCAGCCTCTTATTGACCTCTATGTTCGTCTTTTTTATAGTTAAACTCTCATTAAACAGTTCAACATAATGAGAGAAGTTAGATCTATCATCTTCAGACTCATCAGAAGTATCTACAGACTATCCTCATCTACAGACTCATCATGAGAGAAGTTAGATCTATCATCTTCTTCACTGTTGTTTTCCTCTCTCTCACCAGTCACACTAGCAACAAAGGCCATAAAATTGCTCTTATCTTTAGAAGACTCATCAGAAGTATAACCACCTTCTGAATAACTAAGTGAAGCTGTCATGGCTTTCTTACCCTTAGATTTTAGGTGAGTGGGACACTCAGATCTAATGTGCCCATATCCTTCACATTTATGGCACCAGATACTTCGGGGTTTACTACCTCTATCATCTCTAGACTTTCTCATATTATGCCTACTATCTCTAGGCATATCCTCATTATCCCTATCATGTCCACTCTTCTTCAGCTTAAGAAATTTCTTAAACTTCTTTGTAAACATGGAAAATCATGATCCGTAAGGGTATCATCATCGTCACTTGAAGGATCATGAGCAATTTCCTTCAAGATCTTCATCGTTATAGTTTTGGGCTTTTGATACCCATGAAGTTTCTTCTCATATACCTGCAGTTTACCTATAAGGTCTTCTAGCTTAAGGTGATCAAAGTCATTGCTTTCCTCGATGGCGGTGATCTTAAGTAGAAACTTGTCAGGTATGGATCTAATGATTTTCCTCACTATCCTACAGGTACGGATAGTCTCATCTACGTTAAAGCTTGAGTTAACGATATCGTTAATCTCAACGTAGGATTCATCAAAGGTCTCACCATCCTTCATTCTGGCGACCTCAAACCTAGTAGCATGATCCTAGAGTCTATTATATTTAACAAACAGTGTGCCCTCATGCACAATCTGCATGATGTCCTAAGCATCATTGACTATCTCACACATAAAGATTCTCCTAAATTCAGCTGGCACATAGCACCATGTATGGCATTAATTGCCTTGTTGTTCTTGTTGCTAGCGTAAAACTCATCCTTAGTTCAAGTCAGTTTATCTTTAGGGGAAGAGACCCCATCAACCATGACCACGGGAGGTTTCCACATGTACTCTACTGTCATCCATACCCTATCATTTAAGAATTTAAGGAACGCACTCATGCGAAACTTCCAATGTAAATATTAAGTCTCGTCAAAGAATGAGGGACAATTTAAGGGTTGACTTCTTTCCATAGCTATGTGGGTCAAAGATCGCGGTCAATCTCTGATATCAATTGAAAGTTCGTAATTGTCTAAGGTTCTGACCCTATGCAGAATTTATCACAATAATCAAGACAAGTTATAACTATTGCTACTATGGATTTCCTGACAAGCACCCTTAATTCTAACAGCAGCAATTTATCAATGTAAAATATTAAATCAATACAGGAAATAAATTCAATCACACAAATCGACACAATAATTTGTTGACGAAATTGACAACTTGTGCGAGTAAAAAACCACTCCGGGTATCTCGGCTACCAGCCCAAATCCACTATAAAAAGAAAAACTTATGGTGATAGTAAAAGACCTATAATGGCAACTCCACCGACTCTACTACCTCTAGACTGCAAGAACTCGAAGAACTCTTCGAGCCCGTGTCCCACGGTTTTCTTCAGAATCTCTGAAGTCTCTGAATGAATCAACTTTGCAACTCTGAATGCCGGAACTTCGACTGTCAATCTTCCTCCTTGAGAACTATGAATGTTTAGGAAATTGAGTTTTGATTTGTGTTGATGGTTTAAAAAAGATCTATCTCACCACAAAAGCGAAGACAAGGAAAATAATGAAGTCTTCAAGGTGAGAAAAGAATAGGTTGAAAAGCTATGAAGGTTTGCAGCTTTGAGAGAATATGTTTTCAACACTGGAGGAATGTGGCTATATATTCTTTATATAGGTATGGTGAAAAGAGAGCTTTCCCAATACCAAATTAGGTTAAAAACGCATCCAAAATAACTCAGTTCTGTACAGGCGTTCAAACGCCACACGAACACGTGCTCTCTGTAAAGGTTCGTTCGAACGCTTAATCAAACGTACCGCGAACGTTTGCTCTCTGGAATGTTTCATTCGAACGCTTACTCAAACGCACGACGAACGTTTGCTCTCTGGAATATTCGTTCGAACCCAACAGCGAACGTGACACTAACGTCACACGTTCGAACGCTTCAACGACTACAACACTAATGAAATTGTTCCAGCTTTGCCAAATACCAGTCCAATTGTTCCAAGTTCTTCAAGACTTATTACAACTCAATTAAATTATTTTGTTATGTACATTATCAATAAAAATGGAACTAACAAGTTGAAATATAAATTCTTCAAAATTTCAAAGAAGATCCACGAAGAAATACAAGCAAGTGTTGAGATAATTTGCTTCTACACTTCAAGTTTTATCCTTCCGACTGCATTTCAAAACTCGTCGATAAATTTTTAATTTATTTAGGTTTTTCTTATTTATTAGTTAAATTTGTTTGAATTAACTTTCTTATTCTATATATCATCATTTTAAGTATTTTAATTTAATAATGATTAGATAATATTGTCTCTTGTTCGAGTTGTATTTCAACTGTATTCTCTTCATTTTAAAAAAGTCTTTTGATTAATAAAATTTGTGTTTCAGAAATTTAATTTCTTTATTTGTTTTCCATTTATTCTTTACGATTCCGTTTCGTGAAAAACAATATTGCAAAGCAGTATCTAGCATTTGCTTAACATATTAACTATCATTTTCATACTAGATAGTTCATCAAAAAATATATATATATTTAAAAAAATTGAAAAGTAAACCTGTTCTATCTAGAACATTAATAGAAACTTTTCAACAACTAAACCAAGCCAGGCAATAATAGCCGTCCGATGTCATTGACTCTTCTTTGGCATTAATTCATTTCATAAAACAAGTACAAGTTAGAATCTATCTTATAAAATATTTTCCCAAATTTACCATTTCAAAGTCCCACGATCCTCTATAAATTCAACGTCCCACATGAACCTCCACTTGTCTCTTATCCTTTTTGCCAACTCTCTTACAAAAAGAAATTACAGTACAAAAATGGCTTACAAAATCACCAATCTTTGCTTGATCACATCCCTTCTTCTTCTTCTTCTTCTTCTTTTCCTCCTCACAAATCTCCGCCGCGAGGCCGGAACCGGCATTTTCCGATGTTACTCCATTGAAAACCCTAAGGGGTACGTTATTTAATTTTCTTTCATTTTATATGCATGTAACATGTATGTTCACTTTATTTTTATGTGGGTTTTTTTTTTTAAATTACTGTTTCTGTTGCATGGTTTGATCATGAAGGATGTGGAAGAAGCAACAGAGAAAGTTGATCAGACGGTGGAGGAGAGCTGTGATGGAGTTGAAGGAGATGATTGTTTGATGAGAAGAACACTTGCAGCTCACATAGATTATATCTACACACAGAAGAGCAGCCCTTAATGAAAAATATTTTACTTTCTTATAAATAAAAGATGATTAATTATTTTGTCTATGCAGCTTAATTAATTACATTCGTGTAATAGTTACCAAAAGTCTTGGTCTTATTTGTTATATTGTTTTAATTAGTTTTTTTTTTTTTTTTAATGTATATTATGCTTTTGTAGGCTCAATATTTCTACTTGTAATTTAGTGCTTTAATTAGTTTACATTTTGTTGTTCAAATTAATAGATAAAAGTGTTCTTTAATCTTTTCAAGAGTCTCAATTGCTTGAGATGATTGATTTATTAATTTATTTGATTGTTGTGAGAAACAAATTAGACTATCTAATTAATTATATTTTGAGAGACAATAAGAAGAGGATTCTTGTTTTATAAAGTGAGGAATTAATAATCAATTATTTTGTGGCCCACATCAAGGCCTATTTCAATCGATAATTATGAATTGTTACCGCAACAATAAAGTAATTTTCAGTTGACATCAAAATTATTACATCGCTGACAATTAGGATTCGCGGAAAATTCCTAACTTCGATTAGGATTTTAGTACGAGATTCGAGATGAAAATATATTTTTAATAAAAATTTTAATTAGAGTTCAAGATGATTTTTGTTCTAAATTTTAAATTTTAATTTAAGAATATGAAATATCGATTAAGATTCGGGATTTCTAAAAATCATCCTAATTCAAGATAATTATTGGGGATTTGAGATGATTTTTCATATCAAATCACAGTTAGGACGGGACGAGACCGGTTTAAGATATAACGTTACAATTGCCATTCTACAGACAATATTCTAGACGTGGAAGATGATGTCAAAATACAATAATTTTATTTTATTCTCCCTTGGTTCGGATTCGGATACCCACTGAATCAAAATATAAATTCAGCTATTGCTTCACATTCTTTTGATTACCATTAATGTTCCAGGACACCCCAAATTTTCTGTTGCTAACACTCTAAATTTTGTAATATATATATACTATATCACAAATTCGGGATTAGAAAAAGAAAATTTAGAGGAAATAAAATTTTGGATGTGTAAAGAAAATTTGAAATTTCTTAATTTAAGAGTGAGGATGTTGTACTGCACGATACCACATGTTAAATATACATTGTCTATTTGAGTTGAATGGAAATGAATGTGATTGATAGAAAAATATAAATAGCATTATATGCATTTTATATCTTCACATTATTTTTTTCTCTCTATATCTTTCTTTATACTATCGTCAATGACATATAGTACATGTATGTACAATGTATTACAATTATTACACGGTAATTGGGAAATCCGAATATGACAAAAATTACAATTATAATTATTATCCTCGGAGCAGACCCTAACGGCAGACCCTGAAAGCGGAGGCAGGGGCTGATGAGCAGAGGCAGAGGCAGAAGGCAGAGGCTGATGGCAGAGGCAGAGGCTGAAGGCAGATGCTGATGGCAGACCCTGAAAGTGGAGGCAGGGGCTGATGATCAGAGGCAGAGGCAGATGCTGACGGCAGAGGCAGAGGCTGAAGGCAGAGGCTGATGCTGAAGGCAGAGGCTGATGGCAGATGCTGATGGCAGACCCTGAAAGTGGAGGCAGGGGCTGATGATCAGAGGCAGAGGCAGATGCTGACGGCAGGCAAAGGTAGGCAGAGGCAGAGGCTGAAGCTGAGGCTGAGGCAGACGCTGACTGAAGGCAGAAGGCAGACGCTGATGCTGAAGTCAGAGGCAGACGCTGATGCTGAAGTCAGAGGCAAATCAGAACTTTCCCGAGGCTTGTTGTAAAACAACAATATCCTTAAAACAAATTCGTCCCCTACCGTAGGTGCAGTAGAACGTGAGACGATTATTTCCCAGGATACAACGGAAACGTACGAGAAAGGGCACCACCAGACTCGTAGCCAACGAACCACAAAGTGTTTGAACTCTCCTTTTAACAAAACAAAGAAAATGATCTTTCTCTATATTCTATTTCATATCTGTCGAAAACAAGAACTGATGTTGTTTATATAGGAAAAGAAAACACATCTCAATTAATAGAAATTAACTAGCCAATTAAATTTCATAATGGGAGATGTTACACATCTTTGTAACCACCAAGCTAATTAAATTAGCACTAATGGAAATTAAACTATGTAACCACCAAGCTAATTAAATTAGCACTTATGTAGATTAATCTTTGTAACCACCAAGCTAATTAAATTAGCTGTTATGGAAGGTTGGGCCGGGCCTGCACATTTTGTGTCCGGTATTCGTGTACGCAGGACATGCGGGTGCACACGAGCCAAGCTTGGTTCGGATTTGATTTGCACCCCCCCCCCCCCGCGCACGTAGAGAGAGCCTCTATCCTTACAACTCTTACCCATCTACATATGAGCAATAATATATAAGCTTAATATTCTCTCTATAGCTTTCCCATGGGACAAGCTCACTTATCTTTATTTTCCAACACCAATTGGTGAACTTTGAACAATTTTTCTCATTCACCCAAGCACCATTTTAAGCATATGAATATACCATTTCGAAGTACTCACGGAGGGGTATCCGAATCATTCATAACAACCACTAACACGAAGTGGACCATGCTTGAAATTGTGCCTCAAAATGCTTATGAATAAGCATTTTCCAACAGTACACACAAAATAAATGATTAACATTGAGTCGTATGTCATATGTCATTAGATGATCATATTAGATAAAATAATGAGAGAAAAATGAATCTGAATTTTAAAAATGAGCTAAATTGTGATAAATTTTTCATAATCTTATATCATATGTGTTTTAATAATAATATACGGTTAAAATTCACTTATATTTAAATTATTATATAATAATTATCAATCATATATATATTTAATTGAGTAATCTCTTCTCACATCACCCACCAACAGAAGAGAGAGTGAGTGCTTTGTCCATTCATATGTAAAAAATTAAGGGCACATCACTAATCTTACCCATGGCTTCTATCTTTTCATTGAAAATAAAGGCATAGGCATTATAGCAATTAGACTACCATCACTATACAACTAGGAAACTTGTGTTTTGCAATTGTGGCTTTGATTGCTCAACAAATATCTTGTGGCAAGGTGAATGGATCCATGGCATTACCATTAATTCGAACTCATGAATTTCCTACACATTCATTATCATTTATTAAAGCTTCAAATTTACATAGTAATTGTTGACGATTATTTTTTGTTCGAATGACAATATGAGAAATTAACTCCTCGAATAAATCTCTCTCGACAGTAAATTTGTTTGGTTAGTAGGGAATCAAATACAAACTCAGCAAGCAGACAGAAAAATCAAAAAGACAAGGATTTTTATGATTCGGCGGAGAGTATCTATAATCTACGTAGAAGGAGATCTTTTATTACTGCTCGGAATCAATACTGACCCGAACTACAAGTGTGGTAATGAAATTACAAAGAGTTTACAACACCTCGAATCTTACATTATCCCGTTATAATTCTCTCAATAGTCAAACTACCGACCATTTTTCTCTCTCTATCACTAGATTTTTGGCTCTTGCTTTCTCTCTAAGTGTTGAAATGTAAATTTTACTCACCCTTGAATCTGAGACTTCAACCCCTTTATATAAGCATCCAAATCCACTATTCAATCGCCCATGATGTCAGCTCATATCACTCTGTCATCATTGCATTAACAACTCTCCTCAACTACTAATAAGCAGAAAATATGTCAATATTTACCGTCATTTTTACTTAATACTTTGTAAGTTTCTCGAGTCTTGTGAGCATTTTGATATGTTTTTGATTATTTTGCAGATATAAATAGCATCGTGACTTAATGGAATCAACTCGGGACTAAAACGATGACATTTGGAAAAATCAAGGGCAAAAATGGAATTTACAAGCGCGTCGCGACGCAGGTCACTCGGCGTCGCTAGGGGTGATCACGGTTTCGTGTCGAACCGAACCTTTCCACGCGGTTTGGAAAAAATTAAAAATGATTTCGGGTCAATTTGAATCAAACCGTAAATTTCGAGTCGGTGTGTGATTTTGACCTGAACCGCAACCCGAACCGCCTAAACCGCCGACCCGCATTCAAATTCGATATTGTTTTATATTTTTCTTCTTCTTTAACCATGAAATTTAAGATATTTAATGATCATATGACAATTTGCAATGTATAAATGAAAATTAGATATTTTTTCTCTTTAATTATTATGTGAAAACACGCAAAATTTTCTTTAAAAAAATTATAATCCAAACCGCCGGCCCGTACCACCCAAACCGCTAAACCACCAACCCGAACCACCAAACCGCTAATTTTTCATGGCTGATTTTATATATTCTGACATAATTAAATCCTGAATTAAATGAATTAGGTAACAAAAGTAATTTATATATTATAAAAAGTGAGATTTTTATATTTGTAATATTAAAAGTGGATCCCCTCACTCCAGCATTTTATTTTATTATTGCATTTTATAATTTCCAATCATTTTTATGATGTTTTGTTTAATTATTTCTTTTGTAATCTTATGTGTTGTAACTAAATACATTATCTAAGGTTGTGATGAAAATCAATATTTATGATTTTATAAGTTGATTTATATTATGTCTTGTGTGATGTTTTGGCTTATTTATTGAATCTAGATCTTAAAGCTTCTTGTTGCTTGATCACCAATAAGATTGATTTCGTAAACTTAGATAAACTTGACAAAGGAAATTTAGGTTTAACTTTAAATTCAATAACACACGATCTCACTTTAGAGATTTTCCTCCATGATAGAAATATACTTGTAGGACGGATGTAACCACAATTGGAACTTGAACTTAATGAATTTGGGGTTTCTTAGTTAACATAGACATATAGTTAATTAAATAACTGTGAATATTTTCACTTGACCATCGTAAGAGGCTTGTGGATACATTTTGTTCCAGGTTAAAAAGTCAGCATATTACACTAGTATAAGGTAATCAATTCATCCTTAGAAGAATATTGAGATAATTCACAACCCTAGATATTTTCATATCATTGAGTAACTTTGAAATCTACCTTAGTTTTATTTATTTATTTTAGATAAAATCACCATCCTACCAATAATCTATTTCAATTAGAAATTTAGTTTCATTATTAATAATGTAGGTAATAAGTCCTCGAGGGATCGATACATTTTATACTACTTGAGCGATACATGCACTTGCGTAAAGTGTGTTTACGGCGATCAACTACCCACAAATCGGCCAATCAAATTAGTCATTTTCCCTGTCACTGCATCGGCCTATGATGGCCTCTGGCGACCTATGGCGGCTCTGCTCTACCACTGCACCGCCCTATGGCGTCTATGCTCTACCACTGCACCACCCTATGGCAGCTGGTAGTGGCTACTTTCACGGTGAACCACTGTTTTCCTATAGTCATCATTAGTCTTCTAGAAGTGTATCTTCTCATTTTATGGCATACATCACTTGACTCAAGCGTAGATTGGTCTGCGATCCCATTTTCGTTCCTAGGGTCAACATACCGAGGTGGATGATACTTGTCAAAATTTCATCTAACCTCTTCAACTAGGTCGGGTTGCTAAGCATGGACCCCCCGAGTCTGTTTCCATAAATACTCAGTTGAATTCAAATCCAACATATCTTCTCTAGGTCGGGACGACATACCAATTTTTATCATCAACACACTCAGCCCTTACATGAACCCCTCCTTATAATGAGGTCAGGTCCTTCTATCAAATTATGTTCGTCTCTCTGAATCCTTAGGCCTCTATTATCAATTTTTTGCCAAGTAGACTATAAATTATGCCCCTCCTCAGCATTTGAATCTTCCTCATGATAAAAAAAACCATCATCAACAGTAATAATCTAAATCAATAAAGTTGTTTATGTTATAGAGAACGACAATGTCACATATCATTTGTTTAGTTAACACATAATTTTAGTAGTATTATAATAAATTATAAATTATACCATATGTCCAAATTACTCACTATATTATTAAGGAAGAAATAAATTACTCACGAATCATTTGGTGTAGACGCTGAATTTCACCTTCGGCCTACAATCAAGAATTTATATGATGGGGGCACTAGTGATCTTGCAAAACAAAGACAAAGTGAACATGGAGTAACTACCCACTGGTATGGTGGATGCCGTAGGCACTCTGAGGCTCAAGTAAGTAATGATGACGAGCGGAAAGAAAGGGAAGAGCAAGACTAAAGATTATCTTGACCTTCGTAGGTTGTCGTGAAGCTTGTAGGCTGGTATTTAGGGAGTTATGTATGCTTTTAGCACTCGAGTGTAAGTGCCAAAATTTAAATGAATCAATCACTTGGATCCATTCTCCTTCTATAGGTTGTGAAGTAACCTTTTAGTCGGTTTAGGATTCATTGGAAGAGTCGTATTTCTATCATGTTTAGGAAAGGATAGTAGCATAGGTTCTGAAGTAAGAGTGCATGGATTTTCGGGATTAGGTATAATCCTTGTCGTACTGGGATTGTACCACCGTATTTTTAGGTAGTTTGTCTCGATCAAAATACTCAGTTTCCTTATTAAGAAGGAATTAGTCGTGTGTAGACTGGCAGACGATGTCTACTGAGACATTACATAATATGTGGCAATGTTGACCGAGACATTATTCATGTATTGTCGGCTAGGACGTTAAGTAGCATGAGTAGGGTTTGCTAGAGACCTTTTGAGTCGTATGAACTTCTGGAAGCCTTTAGGCCATACGGGCTCCCTTAAGGTGTACGGGAGCCCATAATGATGTTTTAGACCAGATGAGGCAACAAGACATGTCCTTATGCACGTCTGATGCGTGAGCCTGAATTATAATGACATCTGGGTCCTTAATCCAAATTTAACCCATACAATAACAAGTGTTTTAATCAAATGTAATTAAGATCATGCTTTTCAAAGTTTGCTTGTGTTCCCACTCAAATATATATAGTATTCATAAATCACTTTTTAATGAACCACCACAGCTGTAGTAATGTAGATTAAGATTGATTGCAGTTTCTGAAATGTAATCTTGGTTGAAAAGAAAGAGCTAAAATAAAGTTCCAATAATCTTCATCACTGAAAATTGTATTATGTATATTTGATGAGAAAATTATCAAAATTGTCCTATTATTTATTGGAATATATATTTTCCTCTTTATGTTTTAAAAATTCATTAAAAAAAGCACTTAATTGTTTAAAAAACAATTATTAACTTTTTTATTGTGTCTTTTACTATTTTATTTATCCATAAAAAAAATTATTGATGCGTGGTAGATTTTACCACAAAAAATATAAAATAGTAAAAGAAAATAAAGAAATCATTTTTTAATTGGGTCATTTTCCCAATATTAATTAATTTGGGTCAAAGAATAGGAACGAGAAAATGAAAGAAGCTTCTGATTAATGATTATGGAAGAAGATTTAATGTATGTGGCTATAATGCTAGCGGCAATCAGCCGAAATATAACAGATGGAGTAGCCACGGAACCAAATATATAGTGATGCCATGATGATGTTTTGATTATGCAATGATTAATAAGACTCCTGATCCTGACTCTAAGCTACATTAATTAATAAAACTCCTCTGTAATTGGCTACCAGATTAAATTATATTTGACTGATTTGAGGTTGTTTTTTTTCTTTAGTTTCGGAACTTTGATTCGATACTGAATTGAGATTTGTGTTAATTATTTTTATAAATCGTGATTGATAAATTATTAGTAAATCGGTCCTAGTCGTAGGCGGATTAAGCTCATGTCCACGACCCCAGTTTTTTTTAATTATAGTGTCCAAATAAATAATGGTTAAGAACCCAAGTTTTTTTTATTCTAATATAATGATATGAATATGGACTCAAAATATAAAAATGACATTGGACCTTGAGGATATCAAGGTCAACAATAGTTATTAGATAAAAATTTATAAGAGAGATTTATTTAAAATGACAAAAACCAAAACCTCATTTGCATATAGTTCAGGCTTGGTGGTATAGGGTTAAGGACCTCACCTTGAGGTCTTGAGTTTGAATCCACTGAGTGCGTTTCTTGTAAGAGTCTGAGATATTCATGGATTTTACCTGCTCCGTTTAAGCCTGTAAGGGGTGGTTTGGCGGCGGAGTTTTCAACGATTCCAAATATATATATATAGCCCAGGCGAAAAAATAGATTGAAAAATGTTAAACATATACTCATTTTACACACCCAAAGACACACTCAAGTATCTTGGGAGGGGTGAATTAAGTATTTATTAAAATATTAAGGATAAAAAATTAAAAAAATTAAAAATAGAGATGGGTGTGTCTTTAGGTGTGTAAAATTCTGCATAACACTTCAGTCACAGTCATATTGAGTTCATATGGAGATCAATCATGTTTTATTTAAAAATGTGATTGTCCCCATAAAAAAATGTGATCGTCCTCATAAGATACAATCATGTTTTATTTAGATCATATGGAGATCAATCGCAATCATATTTTACCCAAAATCACATTAAATTAAGTCACATTAAGCTTAGTCACAGTCACATTGACCATAGTCACAGTCACACATTATATAAGTCACATAGAGCTCAGTCACAGTCACAATCACATTAACCTCAGTTATAAATATATTCATATTGACTTCAGTCACAGTCATATTGAGTTCAGTCATTGTATAATTACATTTTTTTTAAGTCAAATTAAGTTCAGTCACAATCTCATTTATATATTTTTTTAAAGGTAAATGATAAACAAAGCCCAAATTCTATTTTTATCCACTTACCTCGTCAAGATTTGAACACAAATGGCAAACTAAATAGAACTCCTTAAAAACCACTTAGCCACGTCCTTAAAGATCATAATCTCATTTTAACTATCTAAAAATAAATTTAGACTTGTTCAATCCTTACCTAAAAAAGGAAAATCACTGAATAGTGAACATTATTTGATTAAAAAAATGCAATGATGCTTCTCTTTATGTGTAAACACCCTCTTTAAAATAAGGAGTAAATGATAATAAAATTAAAAAAAAAATAGGACTTAATAGGAAAAAAGTTAGGAACCAATAATTTTTTAGAATTAGTGATTATAAAATAGATTTTTTAATAATTCTCTAAATTTAAAAGTAATTGAATCTTAATTTTTCATATGATAAAAAATTATAAAAATATGAGCACACGAAAATTAACACTAGAACCAAATTTATTTTTTATTTTTCCTTTAAATATATAAAGCTTAAAAGGAACGGTAAAGGATCATCTTACACTGTTATTAAATGAACCGAAGAAATAGATTTGTCTTGAAAAGACAGCAAATTCTACACGTGCATGCATGTATTGACTTTCTGATATCACTTATACTTGTAATATTATACGTGTAATTTATCATCTCTTCAAACAAGAGGGTGGGATTTGATTAATAAGACTCCTGATCCTGACTCTAAGCTACATTAAATAATAAGACTCCTCAGCAATTGGCTACCAGATTAAATTATATTTGACTGATTTGAGGTTTTTTTTTTCTTTGTTTTGGAACTTTGATTCAATACTGAATTGAGATTTGTGTTAATTATTTTTATAAATTGTTATTGCTAAATTATTAGTAAATCGGTCCTAACCGTAGGCGGATTAAGCTCATGTTCACGACCCCAGTTTTTTAATTATAGTGTCCAAATAAATAATGGCTAAGAACCTGATTTTTTTTTATTATAATATAATGATATGAATATGGACTCAAAATATAAAAATGACATTGGACTCTGAGGATATCAATATCAAGGTCAACAATAATTATTAGATAAAAATTTATAAGAGAGATTTATTTAAAATGACAAAAACTAAAACCTCATTTGAATATAGTTCAGGCTTGGTGGTGTGGAGTTAAAGATCTTATTTTGAGGTCTTGGGTTCGAATTCAAGAATGCGTTTTTTGTAAGAACTTGATTCATTCAGGGGTTTTACCAACGCTCTCTATATATATATATATATATATATATAGCTCAGGCGAAAAAAATAGATTGAAAAATGTTAAATATATACTCATTTTACACACCCAAAGACACACTCATGTGTCTTGGGACTTGGAAGTGATGAATTAAGTATTTATTAAAATATTGAGGATAAAAAATACAAAAAAAAAAAAAAAATTAAAAATAGTCATGGGTAAATCTTTAGGTGTGTAAAATGAATGTATCTGTATCATTAGTCAAATAGATTTAATCCACTTAATGTATAATTGAATCTGGTGAGCGTAGAAAATTAGTTGGATTTCACTAACCTACAGATACAATAAAGGCGCGTGGGTAATACATAAATCAATTTGTTTCGTAATTTTAAATTTCAAAACTAAATATCTCTTAAAATATAAATATATTTCATAAAAAAAATATTACATATTATTATTTTATAAATCAAAATTTTAAAATTAGTAACATTGTTGATATGTTTCAATGAATAAAAAAAGATAAAAAACGACATTTACATTTTAAGAAATAATAATTTTTAATTAGTAATTTTTAAACATTCATATCTCATTCATTTGCACTCTAAATCATAAACTATAAAATTCTAAATACATTTACCAATCATACATACAACTTTCATCAATGAAATTCTCTCAAATTTAGACTTATATAAGGTCGAAATCAGCCCCAAAGTCATATGTTACATACATATCCGGAAAATATGACTATGCTCATAAAAAATGTGACCATCAAACCAACCATTTTCAAATATTTATATTTTATTCCTCTTAACTTCAAATTAAACTTGACATTTATACCACAACTTTCATAAAAAAAACCTCAAATTCAAATATTTACAAAGTTAAAATTAGTCTCAAAATTATTATATCGCACATAATACATAATCTAAAAATATGATTGTCCCCATAAAAAAATGTGATCGTCCTCATAAGATACAATCATGTTTTACCTAGATCATATGGAGCTCAATCACAATCATATTTTACCCAAAATCACATTAAACTAAGCCACATTAAGCTTAGTCAAAGTCGCATTGACCATAGTCACAGTCACACATTATATAAGTCACATAGAGCTCGGTCACAGTCACAATTACATTAATCTCAGTTATAAATACATTCATATTGACGTCAATCACAGTCATATTGAGTTCAATCATTGTATAATCACAATTTTTAAAGTCATATTAAGTTCAGTCACAATCTCATTTATGTTTTTTTTTTAAAGTAATTGATAAACAAAGCCCAAATTCTATTTTTATCCACTTACCTCGTCAAGATTTGAATACAGATGGCAAACTAAATAGAACTCCTTAAAAGCCACTCAGCCTCGTCCATAGAGACCACAATCTCATTTTAACTATCTAAAAATATATTTAGGGGGTGTATTCAATTGAGATTTTAAAAGATTATTTATGGATAAATAAGTCCAGTGGATTTTAAAAGATTATTTAAGAATGTAATGACTTATAAGATTTTATTACAATTTTTTAATCATGATTTTTTTTACTTATTGGATTTTAAAAGATTTATATTATAAGAATTTAAAAGATTTGAAAGGACCACATATGGATTTTTTTTTTTTACTTTTATGATGTTAACCAACAAACTTTTAATCGGATTATGAGTAATGTCTATCTAGTTCAATGAGACATTATTTTCTTGGGCCATTCTCGTTCAAGTCACCCTCCACTGAATTGACAATGCTATAATTTCCATCATGGTTAGCTGTGGATGCCTCAACCATTACAACTATATTTTCTTTACAAGCTATGTTGGCGGTAATATTTCCTGGACTTAAGCAATCTATCAATATTTTACTAACAGTGCAAATAACTTTACTGAAGAAAATGCTTAATTACCTCCGATTGTTTTCTGAGTTTTTGTGACATAATGTCATGTCTCTGACCTAGGAATAAAAGATAACACCTCGGCATAAATGATCTTAATAATTGAGAAATATTTTTTTCCCCTAAATGTGGGCTTTTAAAAAAAATTACAAGTAAAAAATAAGCGAGAAAACGAGGAAAAAAATCTTTGTTGTGCTAAATTCTCTTTGTACATTATCATCTATCCGATTGAAGAAATCATGATGGATTCAAAGAAAATCTAAAAAATTATCTTTAAATGTGATAGAATTTATCTCATCGAAAGTGAAATTCATTAAGAAAAATGGTTGGAGGAAATACATTATCAATTGCATTTAAAAGAAAGTTATATTGTTTTGTTTGAAAGAAAAAAAGAAGAAATTACTAATAAGCAATTAACTTGTTCACGAAGAACTAACATGTATGCTCATCTTCTGTTTTCTAACAGTCAAAAAAATCTCATGTCAAAAGTCTCATTGGTTAGGTTAGATTTTTTTTTTATAGAGTTTGATATTTATAATTTTCACTAAAAAGTCTCACACAATCCTACATATAAAAAAATCCTTTAAAATAATTATGTTTTTCAATACCATAAGACTTTCGATTACTTGTTTAAAGTCTTGATTGAATATCACTAGATTTAGATACACTCTTTAAAAAATCTTAATAATCTTAATGAAATACCATAAGACTTTTTAGATTATTTAAAAACCTTAATTGAATACCACAAGATTTATTTAACCCAAAATAGTCTTTTAAAATCTCAATTGAATACACCCCTTAGACTTGTTCAATCCTTACCTAAAAAAGGAAAATCACTGGATAGTGAACATTATTTGATTAAAAAAATGCAATGATGCTTCTCTTTATGTGTAAACACTCCCTTTAAAATAAGGAGTAAATGATAATAAAATTTAAAAAAATAGGACTTAATAGGAAAAAAGTTAGGAACCGATAATTTTTTAGAATTAGTGATTATAAAATAGATTTTTTTAATAATTCTCTAAATTTAAAAGTTATTGAATCTTAATTTTCCATATGATAAAAAATTATAAAAATATGAGCACACAAAAATTAACACTAGAACAAAATTTATTTTTTAGTTTTCCTTTAAATATATAAAGCTTAAAAGGAACGGTAAAGGATCATCTTACACTGTTATTAGATGAACCGAAGAAATAGATTATTAGTCTTGAATTATTAGCCTATGTGAGATTATATTTCAACATCGTCGTATAAGTTAATATTTCACTTTAATTTTTGTCACGTGAAAAGACACAGCAAATTCTACCAGTGCATGTATTGACTTTCTGATTTCACTTATATTTGTAATATGATACGTGTAATTTATCATCTCCTCAAACAAGAGGGTGGGATTTGATTAATAAGACTCCTGATCCTGACTTTAAGCTACATTAAATAATAAGACTCCTCTGCAATTGGCTACCAGATTAAATTATATTTGACTGATTTGAGGTTTTTTTTCTTTGTTTTGGAACTTTGATTCAATACTGAATTGAGATTTGTGTTAATTATTTTTATAAATCGTGATTGCTAAATTATTAGTAAATCAGTCCTAATCGTAGGCGGATTAAGCTCTTGTCCATGACCCCCGTTTTATTTAATTATAGTGTCCAAATAAATAATGGCTAAGAACCCAATTTTTTTATTGTAATATAATGATATGAATATGGACTCAAAATATAAAAATGACATTGGACCCTGAGGATATCAAGGTCAACAATAGTTATTAGATAAAAATTTATAAGAGAGATTTATTTAAAATGACAAAAACCAACACCTCATGTGCATATAGTTTAGGTTTGATGGTGTGTGGTCAAGGAACTCACCTTGAGGTCTTGAGTTCGAATCCAATGAGTGCGTTTCTTGTAAGAACCTGAGACATATATATATATATAGCTCTGGCGAAAAAAATAGATTGAAAAATGTTAAATATATATCTATTTTACACACCCAAAGACACACTCATGTGTCTTGGGACTTGGGAGTAGTGAATTAAGTATTTATTAAAATATTGAAGATAAAAAATGCAAAAAAAAAATATATATATATATTTAAAAATAGACATGGGTGTATCTTTAGGTGTGTAAAATGAATGTATATAATGTATCATTAGTCAAATAGATTTAATCCACCTAATGTATAATTGAATCTGGTGAGCGTGGAAAATTAGTTGGATTTCACTAACCTACATAGACAATAAAGGCGCGTGGGTAATACATAAATCAATTTGTTTCGTAATTTTAAATTTCAAAACTAACATCTCTTAAAATATAAAATATTTCATAAAAAAAAAAATTACATATTTTTATTTTATAAATCAAAATTTTAAAACTAGTAACATTGTTGATATGTTTCAATGAATAAAAAAAAGGTAAAAAACGACATTTACATTTTAAGAAATAATAATTTTTAATTAGCAATTTTTAAACATTCATATCTCATTCATTTGTGTTAGTTCCATTTTTATTGGCAATGTATTTGACAAAACAAGTTCAATTGAGTTGTAATAAGTCTTGAAGAACTTGGAGCAATTGGACTGGTTTTTGGCAAAGCTTGATCATTTTTGTTAGTGTTGCGTTCATTGCAACGTTCGAACATGTGGCGTTAGTGGCACGTTCTCCATTGGGTTCGAACAAAATATTCCAGAGAGCAAACGTTCATGGTACGTTCGAGGAAGCGTTCGAACGAAACATTCCAGAGAGCAATCGTTCGTGGTGCGTTCGAGTAGCGTTCGAACAAGTCTTTCCAATAGACACGCGTTCGTGGTGCGTTCGAGTAAACGTTCAAACGCGACTGCGATCTGAACGCGTTTTTTAGCATTTTCACTTTGAAAAACCCTAAATCTTCACTCTACCTATAAGTAGAATATGTAGCCACCATCCCCAAGGGTTGAAACACAAATCCCTTTAGCCAGAATCTCTCAAAGCTTTCAACCTTCTTTGATTCCACCATTGAAGACTTCTTTCATCTTCTTGTATTCTTTGTTAATGGTGAGAATCATTCTTTGATAAACTTTCAACACAACCTTACCCAAAATTCATAATCCTTCAGAGTTCTTTATGAGGAAGTTTAGTAGTCGGAGTTCCAACGTTTAGAGCTACAGAGACAATCCGCTCAGAGACTTCAGAGGTTCTAAAGAAAACCGTGGGTTACAGGCTTGAGGAGTTCCTTGAGTTCTTGTAGTCTAGAGGTACTTGAGTCGGTGTAGTTGCCACCATAGATCTTGACCATCGCCGTAAGTTTTTCTCTATATAGTGGATTGGGCTGGTAGCTGAGATATCCAGAGTGGTTTTTAACTCGCACGAGTTTTCCACTTCGTCACAAAAATTATTGTGTTGATTTTGTGTGATTGATTTATTTTCTGCAATATATTTTATTTTTTTAAATATTGTGGTTGCCTGTTAGAATTCCATAGTTACATTAATCAAGACTTGTCTTGATTATTGTGTTTAATTCCGCATAGGATCATAACCTTAGGTTAAATACGAACTTTCAATTGGTATCAGAGACTGAACTCAATCATTAACCCATTTGCTTTGGATGTAGTCAACCTTTAAATTGTCCGCCATTTTTTGATGGCACAAAATATTTACATTGGAATGTTCGCATGAGGGTGTTTCTTAAGTCCTTAGATGAGAGGGTCTGGATGACAATAAAATACTGGTGGAAACCTCACGTAGTTATAATTGATGAGGTCTCTTCCGCTACAGACAAATTGACCTGGACCAATGACGAATTTGATGCTAGTAATAGGAACAGTAAGGCAGTTAATGACATACATGGTGTTGTTTGTTCTGCTGAGTTTATGAGAATCTCAATGTGTGAGATAGCTAAGGATGCATGGAACATCCTGCAGACTGTGCACGAGGGAACATTTCTATTAAAAATAATAGACTCCGGGATCTTGCTACTAGGTTTGAGGTTGCTAACATGAAAGACGATGAGACCTTTGATAAGTTTTATGCTGAGATTAACGATATCATTAACTCTGTTATGGCCATTCTTCTTCAGTTTAAGAAATTTCTTAAACTTCCTTGCAAATATAGTCAAATCATGATCCGTGAGGGTATTATCATCATCACTGGACATATCATGAACAACTTCCTTCGCGATCTTCATCGCTATAGTTTTTGGCTTTTTATAACCAGAAAGTTTCTTCTCATAAACCTGTAGTTTTCCTACGAGATCATCTAATTTAAGCTGATCGTGGTCATTGTTTTCCTCAATGAAGGTAATCTTTGGTAGGAAATTATCCAATAGGTATCTAAGGATTTTCCTAACTATCCTACTGCTACGGATAATCTCACATAGGTTAAAGCTTGAGTTAACGACATCGTTAATCTCAGCGTATAATTCATCAAAGGTCTCGTCATTTTTCATCTGGGCGACCTCAAACCTAGTAGCAAGATCCCGAAGTCTATTATTTTTAATAGACAATGTGCCCTCATGCACAGTCTGCAGGATGTCCCAAGCATCATTGGCTATCTCACACATAGAGATTCTCATAAATTCAACAGAACAAACAGCATCATGAATGGCATTAATTGCCTTGTTGTTCCTATTGCTATCATCAAAATCATCATTGGTCCAGGTCAATTTGTCTTTAGGGGAAGAGACCCAATCAACTATAACTACGAGAGGTTTCCACCCGTATTCTATTGTCATTCAGACTCTCTCATCTAAGGACTTAAGGAACACCCTCATGCGAACCTTCCAATGTAAATATTCTGCGCCATCAAAAAGTGGCGGAAAATTTAAGGACTGACTACGATCTATAGCAAATGGGTCAATGATCGAGTTCAGTCTCTGATACCAATTGAAAGTTCGTATTTAACCTAAGGTTCTGACCATATGTGGAATTAAACACAATAAATAAGTCCTGATTACTGCAACTATAAAATTCTAACAGGCAACCACAATATTCGAATAAATAAAATATATTGAAGAAAATAAATCAATAACACAAAATCAACACAATAATTTTGGTGACGAAATGAAAAACTCGTGCGAGTAAAAAATCACACCGGGTATATAGGCTACTAGCCCAATCCACTATATAGAGGAAAACTTACAACGGTGGTCAAGACCTATGGTGGCGACTCCGCCGACTCAAGTACCTCTAGACTGCAAGAACTCAAGGAACTCTTCAAGCCCGTAACCCACAGTTTTCTTTAGAACCTCTAAAGTCTCTGAGCGGATTGTCTCTGCACCTCTAAACGCCGAAACTCTAACTACCAAACTTCCTCCTAAAGAACTCTGAAGGATTAGGAATTTTGGGTAAGGTTGTGTTGAAGGTTTATCAAAGATAGGTTCTCACCATTAACAAAGAAGACAATAATATAAAGGAAGTCTTCAATGGTGGAATCAAAGAAGGTTGAAAGCTTTGAGAGATTTTGGCTCAAGTGATTTTTGTTTCAACACTTGGGGATGGTGGCTACATGCTCTATTTATAGGTAGGGTGAAGATTTAGGGTTTTCAAAGTGAAAAGGCTCAAAAACGCGTTCAGATCTGTTGAGGAAAATATTTCACATCGGCTGAGATAAACAATTAAACTCAAAATATAAATATTGAGCAACCTTCAACTCTCAAGCTGGATTTTGGGTTGAGTTAGGCCCACGAATTTCAATATGGTATCAGAGCCACACTCATGCACGGGTGGGCCCACACTACCAGTCCACGTGACATGAACCAGGCAAAAGACCGGTTTGCACGTGAGGGAGAGTGTTGAGGAAAATATTCCACATCGGCTGAGATAAATAATTAAACTCAAAATATAAACATTGGGCAACCCTCAACTCTCAAGCTGGATTTTGGGTTGAGTTAGGCCCACGAATTTCAATAAGATCGCAGTCGCGTTCGAACGCACCACGAACGCGTGCCCACTGGAAAGACTCGTTCGAACGCACCACGAACGTTTGCTCTCTGGAATGTTTCGTTTGAACGCTTCCTCGAACGTACCACAAGCGTTTGCTCTCTGGAATATTTTGTTCGAACCCAAAAGAGAACGTGCCACAAACGCCATACGTTCAAACGCTGCAACGAACGCAGCACTAACAAAAATGCACCAGCTATGCCAAATATTAGTCCAATTGCTATGAGATCTTCAAGACTTGCTACAACTTAATTGAACTTATTTTGTCATGGATATTGCCAATAAAAATGAAACTTACAACTTTAATTTTTGTCACGTAAAAAGACAGAGCAAATTCTACCTGTGCATGTATTGACTTTCTGATTTCACTTATATTCGTAATATGATACGTGTAATTTATCATCTCCTCAAACAAGAGGGTGGGATTTGATTTACTCCTAATTTGTGTTGAAGCTAGAGGATAAATTGGAAAATTGGTATCAAATTCTTAGTATGTATATGAGATTATATTTGTTAGGTCGCTTTTTCTTTTCTATTCTATTTTTTTAATCTAGTCATCGTCACGTAGAAATATATAGAGTGAGACATTTTTTCAGAGTTCATACTAATTTTACCAAAATATCCGATCTCGTGTAATCTAGTTTAAATATTTGTGACATGTAATGAAAAAATAAGTCATAATAAAAGCCGTTTTTATGACTCTCTTTCCAGACTTATAAGAGAAAAATATAAAAACGAGCTACATGACTTTTTTTTTTAAATATTAGAAATCATGCAGCCAAATCACCCGATCTAAACTTAAAAAGAATAGGTAAAACTCCTATAATCCTAGATTCTTATAAGAAGTACATCCCTTAAACTCGAACTTATAACCTGTAAACCAAGTGGCTCTCTCTTCCTTACTCTCGTGGATCCCATTCTTTGTTCATGAAACCCACTATTTATCGCCTCTCCTAGCCGAGTTTGGATGTAATTATATTTTCCTCTAAGCTTAGCCTTATCCTAATCTCATCCGCCAGACATGATCAAGAGTGCTTCCTTCTTGGCATTTATCTCTTCCATTAGCCTCTTGATAATGTATGTCTTTTGCAATTTTATCCAAAGGTAAATTAATCTTTACCAAGCAGGGGATGTGTGTACATATTGTTGGACAATTATGACGCATAGCATCACTATTCGTAAAAGACATTCTGTTTTTGTACAAATTAACTATGTGACAAATGAAATTAGTATTTTATCATTTTGTAATTGGATTACTTGGATATATGTAGACTCTGATTTCGGCCAGTGTCCACAATCGAGATTATCAATTTGTAGGGCGCGAGTAAATCCTGCAAAACAAATAGAACGAATAAGGAGCTTACTGCCCACCGGTGTGGTGGAAACCGTAGACACTCCGACGCTCAAGTTTGTGATAGTATCGATCAACGTAAAGTAAACCGGTCAAGGCTTTTATGTACCTCAACCTTCTGTGATATGCCGTGAGGGCGGTTGTGAATCAGTTTTGACTTTATAATGGTGGTAGTCTCTTTTTTCCTCCATTGTTGGTGTCTTTCTTTCTTCTTTTATAGGTCTTGGTTTCCTCTGTTTATCTGCCCGTTGGAATTATTATTAATGAGGCTTTCATTCGGATGTCCATATTCGGTAACTGTTGATCTCGTCTTCTCCCTGAAACCGTCGACTTCATGGTAGTATTTATGAATGCAGATTCTTTCTTCAATTTGTAACTGGCGCCCGTTGATCTTCTTTATGTTCAACAGGCCTGGACTTTTGTATAATATCTTCGTATGCGGGCCCAGTTTGCAGATGGGCTTCTAGTCTTGTGGTGTAATGTTTTTGTTTTTGCCCTTAGAGTCAATTTTGGCCCAAACAGTTTGTCCCCTACTCTCTAAGCCTGGAAGTCTTTAGGCTTGGAGAGTACTTTTGTATGTTCCAAAAACAAGTCTTCCTTGCTTTCGTTTATAGCATGTAAGGGGGCGTCCTATGCTGAGCGAGCCGGATTTCTTTGGAAAGAGTCTCACTCGGCATGTCGCACGGACCCAATGGGTGGCTTCGGATGTTTGAACCAAGTCTCATAGTGCGATTTTATCAAGCGTGATGCACTGATAGTGAAAGTCCATATATAGCCATTTACATGTCGTATAAATTGGGGATACTCTTTGTCTTGACATGGCCCGTAGGAAGTCTCTGGACGAACTAACTCGACACTGTTGTATGGGAATAGCGAATGTCTTTGCTCCAATGTGATCGACGTGAGTCATCCAGGGATGTCCCCTGTCGACTGAACCTTGAGGTGGTTCAGGAAGGATTTCACTTGACACTGTCGTGAAGGATGAGTAATTTCCGTAACTTAGATTTGACTCGACATGAGTCACTTGGGGATGTCCCCTGTCGACTGAACTTTGATGTGTTTCAGGAAGGATTTCACTCGACACTGTCGTAACGGACGAGTGAATTCCATAACTCAGGTAAACTCGACATGAGTCGCTTGGGGGATGTCCCCTGTCGACTGAACCTTGACGTGGTTCAGGAAGGATTTCACTCGACACTGTCGTGAGGGACGAGTGAATTCCATAACTGAGATGAAACTCGACATGAGTCACCTGGGGGATGTCCCCTGTCGACTGAACCTTGATGTGGTTCAGGAAGGATTTCACTCGACACTGTCGTGAAGGACGAGTGAATTCCATAACTCAGATTTGACTCGACATGAGTCACTTGGGGATGTCCCCTGTCGACTGAACCTTGATGTGGTTCAGGAAGGATTTCACTCGACACTGTCGTAACGGACGAGTGAATTCCATAACTCAGATATACCTCGACATGAGTCACTTGGGGATGTCCCCTGTCGACTGAACCTTGACGTGGTTCAGGAAGGATTTCACTCGACACTGTCGTGAGGGACGAGTGAATTCCATAACTGAGATGAAACTCGACATGAGTCACCTGGGGGATGTCCCCTGTCGACTGAACCTTGATGTGGTTCAGGAAGGATTTCACTCGACACTGTCGTGAGGGACGAGTGAATTCCATAACTGAGATGAAACTCGACATGAGTCATCTGGGGGATGTCCCCTGTCGACTGAACCTTGATGTGGTTCAGGAAGGATTTCACTCGACACTGTCGTGAGGGACGAGTGAATACCATAACTCAGATAAAACTCGACATGAGTCACCTGGGGGATGTCCCCTGTCGACTGAACCTTGATGTGGTTCAGGAAGGATTTCACTCGACACTGTCGTGAGGGACGAGTGAATTCCATAACTGAGATGAAACTCGACATGAGTCACCTGGGGGATGTCCCCTGTCGACTGAACCTTGATGTGGTTCAGGAAGGATTTCACTCGACACTGTCGTGAGGGACGAGTGAATACCATAACTCAGATATAACTCAACATGAGTCTCTCTGGGGATGTCCCCTGTCGACTGAACCTTGAAGTGGTTCAGGAAGGATTTCACTCGACAGAGTCGTAAGAGACGAGTGAATTGAATAACCCAAATCTGACTCGACATGAGTCATCTGGGGGATATCCCCAGTTCGACGTTCTCCATGCCGTAATACTTTGACCCAGTTCAATTGTTATTAATGCAAACCCTATCGCGGATTACGAGGAGTTTTTGGCGGGAATATTGGCGCCAAATTGAGTATGGGTCTATAAAAGGGGCATGGGCGTTTCACTTTTCCTCATTTGGGAAGTCGAGTAAGGAGAGCTCTCAAGTGTTTCTCAAGGTATTCTTCATTAACTTCCTCTTGTTCTTCAATTCTTTTAAGCGTTCATTGCAATATTCAAGCTGTTCTTAGGTTACTTTGGCTGTTTGATCTTTGGGTTAGTGTGTTTAGCTTAAGAATCGTGTTTGTGGTTTTTGATCTTCAAGGGGTAGATTACTAGAGAGTTTAATTGTTTATATGCTTGTTTTTGGAAAATGTCGAGTGGAGAGTCTCTAGGCAGCTTGGGAGCCAAAATAGATAGTTATGTCGAATCATCGAGTGAAACTGAGGAGGAGGTAACGTACAAAGACTGGTCGTACGAGAAACTGATTGAGAAAGGTGTAGTTACCCTGGCCATGTCTCCTCGGGAGACTCCTACTGAGGCAATACCTCTAAGATCAATTCCTGCAATTGAGGAGCCGAGTGACTTTCCTTGCACCAGTGAGCCTACCAACTTATTATCCAGGAATCCTGCTAGTCGTATGACTGGGAAAATGCTGAGGGAACTCAGTTGTATGTACAGATTTCCTGAGTCTCTAGAACTCCGAGTGCCTTCGTCGACTGAGAGAATTGATTACAAGGTCCCGGGGTGGATAGGTTTCTACCGTTCGTCCGTTTAAAGTAGGATTGAGGTTTCCAATCCCCAGACTGGTCTGGGAAGTGTTGAACCATTTTAAAATTGCTCCGTCTCAACTGATGCCAAACGCATGGAGGATTCTATTGTCGATTGAGTGCTTAGCCTTCGAGTTGGGTGTACTCTTCGAGGTAAATGATGTTCTAGAGACATATTACATAAAGGAGCATCTGAAAGAGAAAGGGAGATATACAATGATCCTTCGACAAAGAAAGAAGCCTCTAGTCATTGGATTGCCGACTAATGATAGGGGAAACTGGCAGTCCTACTACTTCTTCGCAAGGGGTGAGGGTATATTTGGTTTGACTGGGGCTGGTCGAATCCCAGAGTTTTGGTGTTTGTCGAGTGAGTGATGTTCTTTTCTAAGTTTTAGGTTATAACTGTGGTTTGTGTCTTTGAATAACCAAGGGTTTGTCGTTGCAGATCCACTCCGGAACAAATCGTTCCTCTCAACTGTTCGCTCCACCTCAAACGTCGAAGCGATTCTATCTTTGCAAGACGACGTAAGGAACTGCAAGGCCATCTTAGAGGAGAAGAGATTAAGGGCGACTCCACTGTGGAAGGAAATCTATCAGCGCGAAGGTAAAGTTCTGGCCCTCTCTAACGACGTTTTGGCCGTGATAAACTGTAGGTGGTCGATTCAAAAATTGTATGGGGTGAATAAAAAAATCGAGAGCCCTTAAAAATTGAGGAATTTTCATGCGCAGAGGAGATGATGTCTGGTCCATTCACAGTAGCTTCACTCGACGAAATGAAGAGCAGAAAAAGGTCGAGGAAACTGAAGAAGAGAGAATTAGAGGTCGAAAGAGAAACTGGCACCCAACATCAAGAGATGATTTCGAGTGGGGGTGTCGTAGAAAAAGGGAAGTCGATAGGCATTATATCATCTGAGAAGAAAAGGAAGTCTGTCGCAGAGGTAGAAACTGAAGAGGATTCTGATACCCTTATATTGAAAGTTCCAAAGGAGTCGACGGCAATTTCAGACCCTTCAAGCATCGACTCATTCGTTGAGGGTCTTCTACTCCAAGGGGATGAAGTAAGATTGGCACAGATTGGGCCGGCGGAGGCCATGAAAAAAGCCATCGCTCTAAACTATCAAGTGAGTATCTATATTCCTTTTTTTTTTTTTTTTTTTTTTTTTGTCGAATGGTGCTCTGATTTGAATGTCGTAGGCCCTGGAATGTAGCTTGTTCTTGCGGAAAAACGCTGAATCCAACCAAAAGAGGGTCAAGGAGCTAGAGAAGGGTTTATCAGCTGTGAAGAAGGAGTCGTCTGAATTGAGGTCTGGACTAGTCGCTTCGCAGAGAAAGGAGAAAGTTCTCGAGAGGGAGCTGAAGGAAGTGAAGGCTAGCTTGAAGCTGGAAAAGGAAACTGCCGAGTTAACGATTGAAGGTTACAAGGAGGGTTTCAAATAATTTGAAGAAGGAGAACGAGTTGCTGTTGGAACAAATGGAGGATATCGCAATCGACTCCATGATGAAGAATAGATACGACTTGATGCAAGAATTCCTTGCTGGAAAACATGTCGACTGGAAGCCTGAGAAATGGATCAGGGAATATGAAAGGCGCGCCGCTGGAATTTCCTCGTCGACTGAAGAAGAAGATGTAGAAGTAGGAACAGAGGTAGAGATGGGGAAGGAGGAGGCTGAGCTAAATCCAATCGAGGTAGAAGCGATGATGGAAGTTGAGAAGGAACACAGAAGTAGAAGAAGAAAATGCGGCACAAACCGCTGTCCATTCTGAACCGGTGTATGTGGAGGGTGAAGGAGACGTTCCTACCAGCCAACCAGCAACGACGGATGCAGACGGAGCTGACGATTGATGTCGAATTGTTCAGAAATTATCTAGAACTTTTTGATAAAACTTGTACTTAGAATTTGTTAGGATGGAACAAGGTTGTAACTTGAATCATTTTGTATATTGAAATGACGAATGGTTTTATGCTTCGAATGGGGAGAATGGAACAAGAATCTATTGGATAGTTTTATTGCAATTTGTCGAACAACTTCTACAAATTTTATTTCTCTACTGACAGAATGATAAAACTTGAAAGTAGACTGGTAAATAACTAATTGGCAAAACATCAAAATTACCGGATAAATTTCTTAAGGTGCATCGCATTCCAACTGTTGCGGATTGGATTCCCCTCTTTGGTTTCCAACTTGTAGGCTCCTTTCCCAACAACTCTAACAATTTGATAAGGGCCTTCCCAATTTGGGCCCAGCTTCCCATCTCCACCTTCCTTCGTGTTCTGGAATACTCTCCGTAGGACCCAGTCACCAGCGCGGAATGTCCTGGTCCTAACGTTTTTGTCGAAATACCTGGCCACCCTTTGTTGATATGTGGCCAGTCGGATGAGAGCCGTGTCCCTTTTCTCGTCAATCGTGTCGAGATTGAAATTCATCAGTTGTTGGTTGCTTTCGTTGTCGAGCCACTGATCATCGTGGTGAAGGGATGACTTCTTCGGATGGAATTACAGCTTCCGTCCCAAATGCTAATGAGAATGGAGTTTCGCCGGTTGAGGATCTTACGGTTGTCCTGTACGACCACAAGACTCCAGGTAATTCTTCAGCCCAGGCGCCCTTTGCTTTCTCCAACCGCTTCTTCTTCATTGTGTTCAAGATCGTCTTATTGGACGACTCTGCTTGCCCGTTTGCTTGTGGAAAGCGCGGCGTCGAGTAATTTAGTCTGATACCCCAGTTCCTGCAGAAATTTTGAAAGTGATGGCTGATGAATTGTGATCCATTGTCGGTCACAATTTCTCTGGGAATGCCGTACCGGCATATGATATTCTTCCATACGAACGTTTGAGCCTCCTTGTCGCGTATTCTTGCGAATGCTTCTGCTTCAATCCATTTCGTATAATAGTCTGTCATTACGAGCATGTAGACTCGTTGGCCTGAAGCGACTGGAAGTTTTCCAACAATGTCCATGCCCCATTTCATGAACGGCCATGGAGACAGGATTGGGCTCAGCTTCTCTGGTGGTAGATGAGGGACCGGTGCGAATCTCTGGCACCTGTCGCATTTCTTTGTGAACTCTGCGGAGTCGAGTCTCATTGTCGGCCAGTAATACCCTGTCGTGTGGGCCCGGAGAGCCAGACTTCTGCCGCCTGAGTGGTTCCCACATTCCCCTTCATGTAATTCAGACAACGCATGCTGGGCTTCGTCGTGTGTCAAGCATTTCAAGTATGGTCCCGAGAAGGATCTTCGTAACAGCTGGCCTTCGACTACCACGAACCTTGCAGACTGTCTCTGTATCTTCTTTGCCAGCACTTTGTCTTCCGGAAGTACGCCGTTCTGCAAGTATTCAATGATCGGTGTCATCCAACTGTCGACTGAAGCGATAGCGGCCACATCCGTCTCTTCCTTCCAAATTGCCGGCCAGTTCAGAAATACTATGGGTATAGCTTGTGGTTTGTCGCCCTCCAGAGTCGAACCGAGGGTTGCCAGTGCATCTGCCCGGGAATTTTCGCTTCTTGGGACCTGTTTAATGGAGAATGTGTCGAATGCAGTTCGTAGCTCATTTACCTTCTGTAAGTAAGAGGCCATTGCTTCACCTCTTGCCTGATACGATCCCTCGACCTGGTTGACAATCAGCTGAGAATCCGACGTTACTTCTATCTCCTTCGCTCCCAGTTCCTTGGCCAATAATAATCCCGCAATCAACGCTTCGTACTCGGCCTCATTATTGGTTACTCTGAAGCCGCATTTGACTGCCTGCTGCAGAACGTCGCCAGAGGGAGTAGTGATTACCATACCGAGTCCACACCCCTTTTTGTTACTTGAACCGTCAACCATCAATTTCCAAGTTCTTGTCGGCTGGATGGAATTGATTTCCGCGTCAGGTGTCGCCACCATTCCGGGAGCAAAATCAGCCACAAAATCTGCCAAGGCTTGGGATTTGATTGCCGTCCTGGGTTGAAAGTCAATGTCGTGTTCCCCCAACTCAATTGCCCACTTCATCAATCTTCCAGATAACTCAGGTTTATGAAGAATGCTTCTCAGAGGATGTGTCGTGTACACTGTGATGGCATGACCTTGGAAATAGGGTCTAAGTTTCCTTGCAGCTGTGACCAGTGCGAAGACCAATTTTTGCATCAGCGGGTAGCGTGTCTCCGCCTCCAACAGCGCTTTGCTTATATAGTAGACCGGCTGTTGACTCCCTGCTTCTTCTCTTACTAAAACTCCACTGACCGCGTGGTCCGAGACTCCCAGATAAAGGTAGAGCCTCTCACAGTCGAGTGGTTTTGATAATAGGGGCGGTGAAGACAAATATTGTTTGAGCTGCCTCAGAGCTTCCTCACAAGCAGGAGTCCATTCGAATTTACTTGATTTTTTTAAAGCTGAGAAAAATAAAAAACTCCTGTCGGTCGATTTAGAAATGAACCTGTTTAATGCCGCTATCCGCCCAGTTAGTCGCATAACATCCTTTGGGGTGGAAGGGGAAGGGATGTCGAGGATTGATCTAATCTGGTCTGGATTTGCTTCAATGCCTCGTCGAGTGACTATGTATCCCAAGAACTTTCCTGAAGTGACACCAAATGCACACTTAGTAGGATTTAATTTCATTCCGTACCTGTCCATGATGTCGAAGGCTTCTTCCAGATGGTTGAGATGCTGTTCTGATTCAACGGATTTCACCAACATGTCGTCAATATAAACTTCCATTGTTTTCCCTATTTGATGCGCGTCAGTTGAACATCCTGCGCTGGTATTGCTCCTGCGTTCTTCAAAAAAAGGCATGACTTTGTAACAGAATATTCCTCGATTTGTAACAAAAGCTGTTTTCTCTTGATCTTGAGGATGCATGAGGATCTGATTGTAGCCTGAATACGCGTCCATGAAACTTAATAACTCGTGTCCTGCGGTCGCATCCACCATCGAATCAATATGTGGTAAAGGAAATGAGTCCTTTGGACAGGCTTTGTTCAGATCCGTGAAGTCGATGCACACCCTCCACTTCCCATTCTTCTTTTTCACTACTACAACATTGGCAAGCCACTCGGGAAACTGTACTTCTTTAACCGCACCGTTCTGCAGTAACTTTTGCACCTCTTCATCAATGACCCGGTTTCTTTCTGGGGCAAACTTCCTTCTTTTTTGTCTGACAGGGGTGTGGTCCGGATCCACATGCAGTGCGTGAGTGATGAGTTCCGGATCAATTCCTATCATATCCTCATGCGACCATGCGAACGTGTCGTGCCGTTTTTTTAAGAATTCTATCAGGTCGGCTCGCAGTTTTGGACCCAGCCCCGCTCCTACCAAAGCCTTGTGTTCCGTGAATTGAGGATGAATCTGGACCTCGTCGAGCTTCTCAATATTTGGTAGAGTAGGCTCTGGCGCACTAGGTCCAGACTGTAATTGCTATGCTGGATCTGATTTAGCCTTCAAGGTCGTTTGGTAGCAAGTCCTTGACGCGAGTTGGTCCCCTTTTATCTCCTGAATCCCCCATTTAGTTGGGAATTTAATTACCTGATGATAGGTAGACGAGACCGCCCTCATGTTGTGAATCCAAGGTCTGCCCATAATCAAGTTATAGGCCGATGGGCTGTCCAATACCAGGAAAGTAGTCATTTTATTAACACCTGCCACATAAACGGGGAGTCGTATTTCCCCCATAGTCAACTTTTGTTCTCCGCTAAAACCGATTAATACTGTCGTACGCCTATTGATGTTATCCAATGCAGTCCCCATGTCGGTCAGAGCACTGGCAAAGATAATGTTAGCTGAGGAGCCCGTGTCGACCAACACACGTCTGATCATGAAGTTCGCCACTTGAAGAGAAATGACCAAAGCGTCATGGTGAGGGTTTAAATCTTGTGAGTCTCCATCATCCGGGAACCCAATTACCAAACCGTGGTAATTCCCTCTACAGACATTAGGGTGTGTGAGGCCTTGGTGGCCAATACCCTCGAGTGCCTTTTTGCAGCTGAATAAGTAACTCCACTAACTTCTGATCCCCCCGAAATGACATTGACAGTGTTATCAATCGGAGGTGGTGGTATTGGAGTTTCTCCCTGTCTGTCCCTTCATCCCTTCGGGTCATTGTCGCCTTCCCCTTGTCTGTAAGCAGATCTTTCAAAAATCCTTTGTTCAGCAGTTCCAAGACCTCTAGTCTCAAGGCAACACATTCCGCCGTCGTATGACCGTAGTCCCTGTGGAACTCACACCATTTCTTAGTGTCTTTTTTGGATGAACTATCCCTTGCCCTTGGGGGCCATTTCACTTCATTCCCTAATTTCTTCAACACCGAAACCAATTCCCCTGGAGAAATTGTGAAATTGTAGTCTGGAAGTCGAGGCTTACTTGTCGGAAGCTCCTCCCTGTCTTTGTATGGCCGTGGACGTCTGTCCATACTTTTGTAGAAGGGTCGACGTTCGCCCCTACTCTGGTTCCTCCCTTCGGTTCGGGGGGGGGTAGTCTGTTTCGTGTCGCCTGGAAGCAACTGGCCTTCGGTTTGCTTGTGCATTTGTTTCATCAACTCTTCTCTTATTTTTCTTTTATCCTCTTCCCACCTTATCTCTACTTGGGCTCGTGCCATGACCTGGTCCATTGTGTAGCACCTGAATTTCGTCAACTTCTTGTAGAGCCCGCTGTCATAAAGGAGTCCATTCCTGAAGGCTTCAACTGCTGTTGGCTGATGGAGGTCCGGTATGGTTATTCTCTCACGATTGAACCGGGCCACGTAGCTCCGTAATGTTTCTCCTCTTCTCTGTTGTACTGAGTTAAGGTCGTCCGTCGTTTTTTCCATCCTGCACGAACTTGCGAAGTGTTGCACGACGAACTTGTCCGCCAGTTCTTGGTATGATTTGATTGACCTGTAAGGAAGATTAATGAACCATGTCAAGGCTGGTCCCGCCAGAGTTTCCCCGAAGCACCTGCACATTCCGGCCTCCCATTGGTTCGGAGACAAACCATTCGACATCATTTTGAATTTGTAATGCATGACGTGGTCGTCTGGATCTGTGGTCCCATCATATAACTTCATTTCAGGTGGGTTGAATTTCCTGGGCAACTCAACTGCTACAATTGACTCATGGAAAGGGGTATCTGAAATTGTCCCGGCCCGGCTTTTCCTGATCGGGAGTTTTCACCCCTGGTATTCGAGACATAACTGCTTCTTTGAATTCCACCATTTCTCTTCTGATGGAATTGGCCAATTGAAGGGTTTGATCACCAGGAGGGTCTGAATGTAGAGTGGCTGGGGGGTGGTTGCTGTTTGGTTCATCTGACACGGGCGGAGCAGTGGGACTACTTCGGTTATGCTGAGGGTCGGATGATAGGTGATCAAGCCTTTGTTGTAAACTTTCGTTGGTATTTCGCATCGTGAGATTTTCTTCTTCCAGGTTTGTGAGTCGTTCCTGGAGCATGGCAATTTGTACCGCTAGTTGATCTGGGATATGTTCGTTGCTTGACGCCATTGTTGATTATTTTGTTGAGACGTTCTACCTCTTGTCGATTCACTCGTCAGCCCCACGGTGGGCGCCAAATTGTAGACTCTGATTTCGGCCAATGTCCACAATCGAGATTATCAATTTGTAGGGCGCGAGTAAATCCTGCAAAACAAATAGAACGAATAAGGAGCTTACTGCCCACCGGTGTGGTGGAAACCGTAGACACTCCGACGCTCAAGTTAGTGATAGTATCGATCAACGTAAAGTAAACTGTCAAGGCTTTTGTGTACCTCAACCTTCTGTGATATGCCGTGAGGGCGGTTGTGAATCAGTTTTGACTTTATAATTGTGGTAGTCTCTTTTTTCCTCCCCTTGTTGGTGTCTTTCTTTCTTCTTTTATAGGTCTTGGTTTCCTCTCTGTTTATCTGCCCGTTGGAGTTATTATTAATGAGGCTTTCATTCGGATGTCCATACTCGGTAACTGTTGATCTGTCTTCTCCCTGAAACCGTCGACTTCATGGTAGTATTTATGAATGCAGATTCTTTCTTCAATTTTGTAACTGGCGCCCGTTGATCTTCTTTATGTTCAACAGGCCTGGACTTTTGTATAATATCTTCGTATGCGGGCCCAGTTTGCAGATGGGCTTCTAGTCTTGTGGTGTAATGTCGTTTTTTTGCCCTTAGAGTCAATTTTGGCCCAAACAATATATAAATGATAAAAGTCCTATGGTTCAACCAGATAATAAGATATGAGACAGTATTAATCCACGTACAGTTTGATCATTAAAAATATCTCTGGCGAGTATTCCGAGACTGGACATCGATAATGCGGAATAGACTAGTATTATACGTATGCGCGTTTAGAAGCTTAACGATTATTTTTCTCATATATTTAAGTATTAGATACTTATGCAAGTGTGATAAGAGGTTTTCTGTGCCGTTGGACCGGAACAGCTTCGCTTGGATAGACCCATCGGAGTCCCATTGGTATTATGACTATGTGTCTATGGGAATCCAAATCAGGGTAGGTGTATTGATCTTTAACCTGAGACTTGCATCGCTAATACTTGCGACAATTAGTTTGCTTTGGTTTTGGTCGTCCAGAGCTTTAACAAGTTCTGTGTACGCCTCTGCTGGGTTACTGAGAATCGTAGTGTATTGGGTTGTGATGTCAAGATGTGAGTATCACTTCAGTCATATCAAGATGATGGTCACACATGATACGGTACTGGTACTCTTAAATGTTGCAGCTATCGGGATAATATGACTAGGTCATGATTATCTGATTACATAGACTAGTTACGCGGGATCCGATATATGCTTCGTACGGGGCAGACACAATTCCAGCCCTAGGCCTAGCATGTGACATCAGATACTGGATCGTATTACGCAATACTTTGTATACTACGCCTGATACATATTATATATTCTTCGCTGAATATTTCTCGAGAATTGAGTAGGCACGGTGCTTTGCTAGAAGCCAACCATGTCTTGTAAATCGGTGAGAACGTGGTACGAGGTACGCAAGTGTCGGATAGTCCGACAACCAGATTTACTGTCAACATATCCAAGAATTTATTTGGTCGCTTCCCAAAGATTCATCAATGACATTTGACTCAGACAAAATTAATCTGGGATTAATTATGAGAGAGAAAATTAATCTGAGATTAATTGCGGTAAGAATTTATCTGAGATTAAATTCGTATAAAAGAGAGAACGTAATTAATTTGGAATTAATCGATAAAATAAATTTAATAGTTAAATTAGATTTTTCTATTTAATTTATTTATCTGGGCTAAAATAATATATTGGATATATTAATTGAAATTGGATTTCAATGCGGAATTAAAATTGGATTTTAATTCAAGCGAACAAATTAATTTGGAATTAATTCGTAAGCGACTTTCGTAATAATTTTGCTATGAATTATTATTTAATTAAATTGGATTTAATTATGTCGCGACGGAAAATTCATTTCATCGAATTAAACGAAATCGGGCCCAAAGTGTGTTGTGTAAGCCAACTAAATTTTGAATTTAAAGTGGTAGGACTCACTTTACTTACATCAATATGTTGACATGTGATGGAAGTAGTTGGATGCATTTAATGCATTCGTTTTCAACACACCAAGTTATGTTTCTGGAAAACAAGTTTTAGAAACAATTCACCTCCCTATTTTTTCATGGTGTTGCGACCTTATTCTCTCCCAAGTAGAATTTTGCTTCAAAATTCACCATTGCTAGCACTTTGAGAGTTAAAGAAATGTGATAGGGAAACTCACCCAAGAGTTTAGAACTCTACTCAAAGCTTGGAGTTTCTACAACAAAGAAAGTTTTGAATTTTCTCATCCGATCAAAGTGAGTATTTCCGCAACTCCACTTGTTTAATTCCCACAAGAATCATGTTTATGATCCTTGGGATGTGTTGGACACACACTAAACATATATACGGTCAAGTTCATGTAAGGTTCATGTGGACTTTATGTGCATTATAAAGACAGATAAAGATTGAAAATTCTTATGTCTTTTAGCTGAATGTATACTTTATGTGGACGGTAAGACGTTGATTGGAGACTGACAATATATATATCTTAATCTGAACTAAATGATACTTTTGATTCCCGAATTTTTCAATCATTATATCACAATCTAAACATTTGGATTTCAATTCTGAGATCTTAGGATGAATATTCTCCAATTGCATTTCTTCTTCAGAAATCTATCCTTCCACATGCTGGAATCATTGTCCGAAGAAACTCTTTGCACTTCTGAGCAAACACAAGTCCCCTTAGCAGGATCAGTGCCATATACAATGGAAAGGTCAACATTATTTGCAGTAAGCTGCTGCCTTCGAGTGAGCAGCAAGCAGTATGCTCACTCGACGCCAGCAGCTTACTGTACAAAATATGCAAAAGCTGCTGCTGCTGTTGCCCCAAAAATGCGGCAACTTGCTACACAAAAATGCAGTAAGTTATTTGATGAACACTAAAAAGTATACTTTTATTAAAATGAAAATTAATTATTCTACACATATAGTTTCATTAATCCCCATAATTTAACACATTTATAAAATAATAATTAAATTTATGTTTTATATATTTTTATTTCTTATATAGGTGAAATAATACATTGGATATATAACTAGAAAAATGGATGTGACAATTGGATTTGGAGACTAGAAACTTGAAAGGGTGTTCTAACAGTGTAAAATTTTGGAAATTCCAACTTTACACAATTTTCGTATTTTGGCCATAACTTTTTACTCCGATATCGGATTGAGGCAATTAAAGTTCTAGATGAAAGAAAACTCAAATATCTACAACTTTGATGTTTACAAGATTTTCTAATTCTTAAGTTTTCAAGGTCGAAATGGGTTAAAAAGCCAATAAATATTGCATGTAATTTTAATTATTAGAAAACAAAATAAAAAATTTATATTTAAATTTAAAATGTCACAATCCATCTTTAGGTGGACTGTGGAAAATGTTTGCAAAATGATCAATAAAAATAAAAAAAATTAATTAATAAAAAAAATTATGTTTGTAATTGATTTAGAAAGTTGTAATTAATAATTGAGAGATGAACACTTTTGCTATAAATAGAGGCGTTCACCTTTCATTTTCTTCATGTTGTTAGAGTGTATGCCCTAAAACCAGTTATAGATGTAATGATTTAAGGCATAATTTTTGTAATATAGTTTATTATTTATTAATAAAAGGCATTTGTTAACTACATATTATTACATCAATATTTTATGTGTATGTCCTGAGACATTATGACAAATAAATATTGTTAATCCAAAAGACGTTTTTGATTATGAGAGTCAATAATATTTATATATGTCTCAAATTAAGTTCTTGGTAAAATATGATTGTTATACAAGACGATAATATACCGCAAGAGAGAACACATATTCCATTCATCCGGAAATCATATTATGCACCAATCCACAATACTCATACGAAATAAAGCAATAAAATAAATACGAATAAAATAGAATAAACAAAAAGGGTGTCCTCAGGTCTAACCTATTTGGTCGTCTCTCGGAAGTGCGGTACGCGGTTGTCGGAAGGGTTGATGCTTCGCAACTCCTCCGGTTCACTGGTTCAACGTTTTCCTTCGCTGTTTCGCTGTTCGGGCTGCTGCTTTTACTCCGTTTTGCAGCGATTTCCACTGTTTGGACTGCTGTTTTGGTGATTGTTTTGTTCGGTCAGAGGGGCTGTTTTTTGGTTATATCTTGGGTTTATTTTTGGGATCGGTTATGGGGTAGTTTTGCGGGTTCAAAAATGTTGTTCCGGGGGCAGAATGTGCGGTAAAACTGGGTTGTTTTAGGCAGTTTTCACGTTAATTTGCTGGGCTGTTTTAGGCAGTGTCTCACGGTAATTAAAGGCAGTTTTTGGGGCTTGAAAAGCTTGGTCACGTGGGCTGTGTGAGTGTTGTTGATGTGTGTGTGTTACGTGCAGGGAGGGACGTGTCAATGGCCTGTGCGTGTGTGCATCCTTAGCGTGAGTGGGTTGTTTGTGAAGGGTAGTCAATTTGGTCGGTATGGGATTACTTTTGGTAAGTGAGTGGGTATTGATGTGGCGAGATAATGTGCTAGTGGGGTCGTGGGGTGTCTTGCGTGAAGGCTATATTGAGGGAGTAATGGGCGTGAGGCAGTGGACTGTTGAAGGTATATGTGGCGTGAAGTTGCTGGTCAATGGAGTGTTTATGCGTGAGTCAATTGAGTGGAATGCGTGAGTGAGGGCTGCTTCCTGGTCGATGTGGGATTCTGGGAGAGAGGGGCTTGGCGTGTTTTGGGCGTGAACAAGGGAGCCGATTTCTTAGGCGATGTGGGACAAAGTAGAGGGCTGATTTGTTGCTATTTTGGGCGTGAATGGAAGGCTTTTTCCAGGGGTATTTTGGGCGTGACAATGGGCTTACTTCAGGGGTTGATTTGGGCGTGAACAAGGGCTGCTTGGGTGCAGTTTTTTGGTGTGAATGAGCTGCAGTGGGGGTAAGTTTCGGTGAATTAAAGGGGCAATTTCTGGTTGATGTTTGAAGGCAGTAAGGGAGGCTATGTTACTGGCAGTTTGGCGTGACAAGAAGGTTTGTCCAGGGGCATTGAGTTGCGGCTATGGAATGGTAATTTACGGGGGTGTTGATGCGTGAGTTGAGGGCTGAATGGAAGGTGTCTTGGGCGTGAATCGCTGCTGGATGAGTCACGGCAATGGAGAGAGACTTAGGGAACTTTGGGCGTGAGTGAAGCTAAGGGAGAGGAGTGTCTTGTGTTCTATCTGCTAGGGGAAGAAATGATGGATTTTGGGATATTTTATAGGCAAATATTGGTGCATTAATTGGGTGGGGTTTGTTTGGTGAATGTTATTAATTAGGAGGTGGCTTTGTTGAAAATGGGGTGTGATGTGTTTTTTCTTTTGACTTGGAGGGGGGAGGCTATTAATTAGGAGGTGGATTTTGATGTGTTGTGTCTTTTGACTTGGTGGGAGGTTATTAATTGCTTGAATAAGTTGGTGGAGGGTGGCTTTTGGCTTCTTGTGCATGGGCAGCTAGGGTTTGCATGGTCTAGGGTGAAACATGGCTGTGTTTGGCGTGAGCTTATGTGAGGGTTGTTTGCTTACGTGTGCATGGAGAGTGTGTGTTGTGTGGAGTGAGGGTAGTGTGTGCGTGAGGGTAGTGTGCTGTGTGTTTAGGTGAGAGTGTGTGCTGTGGAGAATTGAGAGAGTGTGCTGTTTGTTGTTTCAACTGGCGTGGAGAGTGTGTGAGGGTATGAGAGGCGTGGCTTTTGTTTATTATTTGTGAAGGGTTTGGTGTATGGTTTGCGGGGGTTTTGAGCCAAGGATAATTTTGAAACGGAGGCCCAACGAGCAAACCCGAAGCTAAACAAGCGAATTAAATCCAACAAGATGTCAATTCTTGACTTTTCCTTTCCGACGTCCGTTTCCCGCGACTTACGCGACTTAAAAGGTAGTGTCTTCGCACGAGGCTCATCATCGGGACTTATATGCAAAAATACAGTGTCTACACCATGACAAAGAATTAAATACAATAACAATAAAAAGACCAAGAGATAATCCAAATTCAAGATTCATTTGGCAATTAAGATTAGGTCATATTGGAGAGAAAAAAAATTGCACAATTGGAGAAAGAAAGCTTACTTCCTTCATTAGGTGTAGATACTTATCCAACTTGCGAATCATGTCTTAAAAGAAAAATGACCGAATCACCTTTTGTAGGATAAAACGAAAGAGCCAAAGAAACCTTGGAACTCATACATAGTGATGTATGTGGCCCACTTAGTATAGTGGCCAAATGTGGTTTTCAATACTTCGTTACTTTCACTGACGATTGTTCAAGATTTGGGTATTTGTACCTAATGAAACATAAGTCATAAACTTTTAAAAAGTTCGAAGAGTATAAGAATGAAGTAGAAAACCAATTAGGAAAAGGTATTAAAAATCTACGATCTGATCGCGGAGGAGAATACTTAAGTACTGAATTTCAAGATTATCTCAAGGAACATGGAATAGTGTCACGGGTAACACCTCCTTACACACCTCAGCATAACAGTGTCTCTGAAATGAGAAATCGTACCCTATTGGAAATGGTACGTTCCATGATGAGTTTTGTTGATATACCAACGTCCTTTTGGAGGATATGCTCTCCAAACAGCCTTACATGTTCTAAATAGAGTTCCGACCAAATCCGCTCCTAAAACCCCATATGAGATATGGTATTTGAAACGTCCTAATTTAGGATATTTGAAGATTTGGGGTAGTCCAGCTTATGTAAGGAAAGTCTTTACAGAAAAACTAGACTCAATATCTGAAAAAGCTCAATTCATAGGATATCCCAAGGATTCAATGGGATACTACTTCTACATTCCCTCTGATCACAAGATAGTGGTTAATAGGAATGCTACCTTCCTTGAGGACCATTTGGTTCAAGAGGGAAGTATTGGGAAAGAAGTGGACCTAGATGAGGAAGTCTCTCAAGAAGAGAATTCTGGAAAACGAATTGACTCACCTCAGAAGGAATCAGAACAAGTAAAACAAGAAACACCTCAAGAAACACAATCACTTCGTAAATTACTTAGGGAATCTCACATGCCATTGAGATATACCCTAGTTAATCAACAAGATTTTGAATCTTTTATAATTGGTGAAGCAGTTCATGTTGATGACCCAAGAAACTACGAAGAAGCAATGTCAGACATTGACTCTTCTAGATGGCTTGAAGCTATGAATTCTGAAATGGAATCCATGTATTCCAATCAAGTATGGACACTTGTTGATCCTCCTGAAGGAATTGGTCCTATTGGGTGTAAATGGGTCTTCAAGAGAAAGATTGGAAATGATGGAAAAGTATAGACTTATAAAGCTAGACTAGTGGCAAAAGGATATACTCACAAACAAGGAGTTGATTATGAGGATACCTTCTCGCCAGTAGCTATGCTAAAATCCATTAGAATTCTCTTAGCTATATCAGCTTACTTTGACTATGAGATTTGACAAATGGACGTAAAAACGACCTTTCTAAACGGATTTCTTGAGGAAGAAATTTATATGAAACAACCAGAAGGTTTTACATCTAAAGATGATAGTCATAAAGTATGTAAGCTGAAAAGATCTATATATGGTCTAAAGCAAGCATCTAGGAGTTGGAATCTACGATTTGATGATGCGATCAAAACGTTTGGTTTCATCAAAAATGTGGATGAGCTCTGTGTTTACAAAAGGGTCAGTGGGAGCGCCATAACGTTCTTAATATTATATGTGGATGACATATTACTATTGGGAAATGATGTCGCTATGATGACTTCAGTCAAAGTATGGTTATCCAAAACATTCTCAATGAAAGACTTGGGAGAAGCAACCTACGTTCTTGGCATAAGAATCTATAGAGATAGATCAAGAAGAATATTGGTTTGTCCCTAAGTCTGTACATAGAAAAGGTGCTCAAGAGATTCAATATGTTGGACTCTAAGAGAGGTTTGTTACCTTATATGCATGGAACCCATTTATCTAGATCGATGAGTCCCAAGGCAACTCAAGAAAGAGCACGCATGAGTCAAGTACCATATGCTTCTGCCATAAGTAGTCTCATATATGTCATGCTATGTACAAGATCGTATATCGCATTTGTTGTTAGTATAACGAGCAGATTCCAGTCCAATCCAGGAGAAAATCATTTGATAGCAGTCAAGGAAATCCTCAAGTACTTAAGAAGAACTAAGGATATGATATTGATTTACGGATCACCAGAACTGAAAGTGAAAGATAGGTGTGGTTCTAACCATTGAAAAACGTTCTTTTGAACTGCGACAACAATGAGGATATAGCACAGGCCATGGAACCAAGATCACACCAGAAATCCAAATACATTCAAAGAAAGTATCACATACTAAGAGAATATGTTGGAGATGGGCAAATAGCCATTCAGAAAACACCTTCAGCTGACAATATAGCTGATCCACTTACTGATCCAATGAACTAAGAACAAATGGAGCGTCATCTTGAGAAGATGAACATTGGGTATCATAAAAAAATTGGCCTTAGTGCAAGTGGGAGTTTGTTAGAGTGTATGCCCTAAAACCAGTTATGGATGTAATGGTTTAAGGCATAATTTTTGTAATATAGTTTATTATTTATTAATAAAAGGCATTTGTTAACTACATATTATTACATCCATATTTTATGTGTATGTCCTGAGACATTATGACAAATAAATATTGTTAATCCAAAAGACGTTTTTGATTATGAGAGTCAATAATATTTATATATGTCTCAAATTAAGTTCTTGGTAAAATGTGATTGTTATACAGGACGATAATATATCACTTGACCAATATTGTTGTGTGTCGCCTAGATTGACATATGATGTTAATGGAATGGATGATGAGTATTATATCATAAGGACACAGACAATGGATGTTTCATTAGTAGAATGAAATATAGAACACGACCATAGAAACGTAAATCACATGGTAATATTATCTAAGGTCATTGATCTTCGTAATAATACATTAGTGTCATCATATCATTTGACCTGAGATCATATGATGACTTGTGCGATAATACTCTTGG
Source organism: Zanthoxylum bungeanum (assembly GCA_019454045.1). Lineage (NCBI taxonomy): Eukaryota > Viridiplantae > Streptophyta > Magnoliopsida > Sapindales > Rutaceae > Zanthoxylum > Zanthoxylum bungeanum. The sequence continues at coordinate 79,781 of SKCR01023431.1, read as the reverse complement.
TTCACTAGTATATCCTCATTTGACTATCCATGTCCTTTGAATAAATATTAGATGGCCTTGAGCGATTGACGTACGAAGTCACATATGTTTCAAGATGGGATCCGATAACTTTGATAATTAAAGTTATAGATGTTTCAAGGAAACTTAAAGTTGTGGATATAAGTCTTTGGCCAAATCTGTCGATATCTTAAAGATATCAAATCCACAAAATAAAGTTTAAAGATATTTCGAGTATAAGGATTTGACATTACCATGATCCCAGACTCGATAAGAAACATAAATATCGGAAGGAATGAGATGTCATGCTTGAAGTGTATTCTAACAGGTTCATATGTTTTCCACTTCTTCATCGACTAGGGGCCATGGCTTGCTGCTAGGCGATTACCCATGGTCTGTGGAATATCATAGAGATGAAATATTAAAGAGTTAATATTATTCCACTACTACTCGATAATGAACCTAAGACGGTCGCACAATATAGTTCTCGTCTATGTTACAAATTCGAGGATGTTTATTAAAAGTTAATAAATGATTATTTGGCATTTCCTAATTGGATTAGGATATTCGGGATATTTCGGAAATATTAATTTGATTAATAAATTCGAAATATAAAATAAGATTTAATTGTTAATTAAATATTTGATATTTGATATTAAATAAATTTAATGTAATTTTAATTAATTGTTAATTAAAATTAAGTAAGTTAAATTAATTAATTAATAGTTAATTAATTAATATGTCAAAATAATATTTAATCTATTAGGCTTTAATTTAGTGGGCTGGCACCCAAATTAATTAGAGTCATATTTAAGATTAAATATGGAAGTCTTTATTTAATTAGGATTCTCAAATTTGATTAAGAATCCTAATTTTATTTTGGAAAGAATATATAAGAGATCAAATTTGATTTGGAGATATATTAGATTGACGTTATTGTATTGGGATACAATTGAAACAAATCCTATGACTATATATACATTTGCTCACAATGTCAATTCTCATACTGATCAAATCAATCAAGCATTGAAAAGGAAACCAAATTTGGTATTCCCAGTTCACTTATCAAAATATCTTATTCATTTAGATTTACATTGATAGAATCAGCAGAAGAAAAGGAAAAATATTGGTACAAAGATCTACAATTTTAAGTTAAAAGAAATTGGTCTGTAAAAGGGGGAAAAAGTGGATTCAATTTACGAGAGGGGCGATTAGAGATATCCTTTCATCTTCCAAAAGAGCATAAACAAATGGATCAACATATTGTGGTGGTGAAATACAAGTATTGCCAGCATCATGGACAAAGCTCGGTCCAAAGTACTGGCCAAGAAAAGAGGAAAACTAAATTATGTTTGGTTAATACAATGTAAGAGGCTACACAATACTCCAAAAATCATAAATCTTCAGAAAATAGCAACAAGTATATACGTACACGTTTGTGAATGTGTGTGTTCAGGTAAAATGCCCCCTTTTACCTGCATATCTATCTTTATTGTTTGTTCTGAAATATGAATGCACCAATCCCATGACTTATAATTTGTTTTGGAAACTCTGCCGCCAAATCTTTGATCCGGGTTTAAGCGGAGCAGGTAAAACCCCTGATTACCCCCAAACTCAGCCAACTTTCGAACATCAAATTCAGAAGACAATTTACCATGACCAATAATTTTTTATGAACCAATCCCATGACCAATAATTAAATAAAAAGGCTAAGATAGAGAGCTTACATAGTAGAGAGCAGAAAAGAATCCCACAGTTACAAGGATCAACAGCCAAAATCCCAAGAAAAATGTTCCTCCAAGGGTTGGTAAAAGTTTAGCCCGAGGGATTAAGCCCTGAAACGGAGAAAAATAAAAGTCCAATTCCTCTTACATGCACCCTTGCTCGGCACACACAAGCCAATAAATCTAATTGGTCCACTTAAGATAAAAGGATTTAATCCTAGCAACTGTATTTGGTATATTTAAAGAGAACAAACAATATTATTGACAATCACAAGATGTGAGGAACACATATGCAGAAAAGCTAACATCAGTTCTCTGAAGTGTTTCTTAATCAAAAGGAATTGGTAACACTGTAATCACTTGGTCACTTGCCAATCAGTCAAGAACCTTATAAACATCCTACTCTGTTTATAATAACAATTTCAGTTCTTTCTCAGTAAAATTCTCTAAGCAGATATTCTGCTTTCATGGATTTGAAGTTTCTTCATGTTTTTCCCCCTATTTTGGCCAAAGTTAAAGATTTACTAGGCATCTTAACCTATAGATCCTATAAGGTTTGGACCATTTTGTGTTGCACATATAAATAAGAGATACTCACTCTAAGAGCAAGAATATTATAATTAGCAGATAATAGACAATATCAGAACCAAGAATGAGCATTTCCCTATAATGGCGCAGCGCATGAGGTTTTCCATACTGTGGGCTCTGGGGAGGATTCAAATCGACCCGGTTTTACCCTTGTTTTTTTACAAAGAGATTGTTTCCACGACTCCAACTTGTGACCACATCATATTAGAGTAATCTCACCGAATAAAATATAATGTGACTCTTATGATCTGACAGTTGTCTTTAAATGGAAGCTTTGAGCCGACGATTTATAAATGAATTATTTAGGAAGTAAATAAGTCAACCTCAAGGCCTTCACATCTTCTTCCTTTAATTTTGTCTCATCATCCAGTCCATAGTCAGACTCACATAAATGAACAGTGATATGGTATTTAAGATTTAGCTTTTGATGTTATAATGATGACATGGTATTTAAGATTTTAGTAATTGTAATTGTCATGGGGAGGATAAAAATATTTCTCACAAAATGATGCGGTTCGATCTTTAGTCAATTTAAACGGTTGTTTAAGATATCATTAAAAAAAAAATTCCATAAAAATTTGTGCCTATATATTTAGGTTTATTAGAAAAATATTATTAATTTTATGTAAAAAATAATAAAATTTCCCTAATGGAATAGTTAATTATAATATAAAATTATTATATTATTATATTTTATTAAATATTTACCTCAATCTATTTTATTTTCCAAACAAATAATATAATTATTTTATTTTTCTAAAATTATCTTTAATTTAATAAGGTATCATAAATTTTTTCCGTCAAAAAGCTTCGAAAAAAAACTTTGAAGCCCCTGAAAATAGACCCGGCCGGCGGTTCGGTTCCGGTTCGGAACCGAACCGAACCGCCCGGTTTCCGGTTCCACACTGAAGTGGAACCGGAACCTTGAACCGAACCGGAACCGACCGGTTCGGTTCGAACCTTTTTTTTTTATTTTGAAAATAAATTAAAATAAATGAGATTAATTTAATAAATAAATTAAATTATTACATTGAAGAGCTTGAGCTTAAATTTTTAAAAATTTAAGTTGTCTACGTATCCTCCAGGGTGAGAGGAATCAAAGCTCACGTAGTTCCATTACAATTTTAAGATATTTCCCCTTTGTAAATTTACAATTTTATAATTATCAATCATCATTATCAGTTGATCATTCAGCTTCTGTTCCGCTTGCACTTGTTGTTGCAGATGCATTATCGAACAAATCTTCAAAATCATCGGGGGTATCTTCTTGTTGTCTCAGATCAGGTCGAGTCCAATCATCCACACAAGATGTTGCTTCTAGAGTGCTTGGATGTAATGAAGATCGTCTAGCTTCCAATATATTGTCTCTCAAGCTGAAGGCTTGCTCAACCGCAACGGTGGAAATAGATGCTGTCAATATCTCTTTAGCAATAATTGATAAAACAAGATATATATTTTGATGTCGGTTCCACCAGTCAAGGATTTTAAAATTTTTACTAACTAAACTTTCAGTAGGAAACTCGAAATTTATAGATAAATAATTATCTAATTCGGGGTTATTAGTTGTCGTATCCCTAACTTTTTTATTTCGTTGCAATAACCAACGATCCCCTGCGCTAAGTCTTGTTTGAATTACCGGTTCTCTACTACTAGATTCACCCAATGTTCCTAAGTTATATATTACAATATAATCATTAAATAACTCAATTAAATCATTTCTTAATTTCATCATTAATCTTGTAATATCAATTTCAACTAATATTCCTAAATAACCATAGTAAGCTTGTAAAGCACCATTCAAACCTTATAATTTAAATATAGGATAAAAAACAACAGCAATAAGATAAAGTATAGAATTTTCTCTAAATAATTCAACCATTTTACCTTCATAACAGTAATGGCTTCTAACAAAACAATATCATTAGGATCGCTACTTTCAGCATGTTCATCGAGAGCACCAACAATATTCAAACTTTCAAGAAGAAATAAATGTGTTGTTGGATAATAAACACCGCTAAAAATTAAAGTAGCATCATTAAAAACTTTTAAAATATCTAAAAAAAATTCACAAATATCTCATTGACTAGGATAAAGTGTGGCATTTTGAACATGTTGAGAAAAAAAAAACTACATAATGCATCTTTGTATTGAAATGCTTGACATAAAATAAAATAAGTTGAATTCCAACGTGTTGAAACATCTCTTGAAAATTTAATCGATTTAATACCATTTATTTTACAACATTTCGTCCATTCTCTCCTAACTTGAGAATATGACCAAATACAATTTAGTGTCGTCTTAATAGGATCAATGAAAGGTGATAATAATTTCGGACCATCTTAAACACATAAGTTAAGGACATGACATGTACTACGAATATGAAAAAATTGACCCCTAAATTTGGTTGTCATAAGGATTTTAAATCATTGATGGATGCAGTATTTGCAGATGCATTATCAAATCCAATTGTTAAAATTTTTTCTACTAAATCATATTCATCAAAAATTACCTTCATCATTCTATAAATATTTTGTGCAGTGTGTTGGTCATCAAAAACTCTAAATGCAATAAGTCATTTTTGCATGGTAAATGATGCATCAATCCAATAACAAGTCACACCCATGTATGAGTGTTTTTGCCAATGGTCACTTCAAATATCAGAACATATAGAAATACGACCTTTCATCTCTTTAAATATTTCATTTAAAATAATTTTATCATCTTTATATAATTTAAAAATATGATATTTTGTTGTGTTTCGAGTCATTCTACATGCAGAAGGATTTAAAGCATTATGCACGTAATTAGTAAAATGAAGTGTTTCACCAAAGCTTAAAGAAAGATGTGTTATACAAGTTAATTTTGCAAATTCTTCTATATTTTTTGCATAAGAATATTTAAATAAATCTACAGCACTCGTACCTCTACTAGATGATGTGTACCTGGCCATTTGAGTTTGCGTCGTATCAATTTCAAGTTCAACCGGATGATGTCTTTCCAGGTGCTTGATCATATTGTCGTATCCACCCGAAAATTTGTAGGAAACCCCACAATAGTTGCAAATCGTTCTTGAACTGTCATCGTTTAATTTTTCTAAATGAAAATGAATTTTGAAAATATCTGAGGAATGAGCCTTAACTTCTCTTCTCCGTGATTGTGCACCAAAATTAGGGCCGCTCTCTTGGGTTGACATATTTGACATGATGTTTTCAGATGAGCTTGCCATTTTTCATTTAATAAGAAAAATAAGAAAATTGACTAATTGCGAATGATAATGACTAATTGAATTGAGATTGAGAATAAGAGAATTGTAGGAATTGAGAGAGTTGAGAATTTGGTGTGTTGAAATAATGAAAAATGAATCTTATTTATAGAGTTTTAGAATTTTTTTGATACCAAAAATGCCCTAAATATAACCGTTTTATTACCGTTATTAGGGATATATTAGGAATTTACAATTTTTTTTATTTTTTTTTATGCATTAACGTCATTATTTATTTATTTCTTTTGAGGGCTGGCTCCCTGCCCTCCCCCAACGGCTAGTAGCCGTTGGGGTTAGGATTCCTGTTGGAACCTTACGGTTCCAACCGGAACCGTTTCAATTCCGGTTGGAACCGTTGAACCGGTGGAACCTTACACCGATTCGAGTTGGGGTCGAACTCCAACCGAACCGATTGGCCGCGGTTCCGGTTCCGAACCGGAACCGTGGCCCGGTCTACCTGAAAGGATGCCAACAAAATAATTGGGTTACCAAACTTGGGGATCACCAAAGGAAAAAAATTGTTTAGATAATAATAATATATAAGATAATATGTATCTTGGATCATATGATGATGTGACTTTGATTATATTTTTTTAATATTAAAATCCCTAATGAATTAGGTAATTCTCAAGAACATAGGATGTTAGATATGCACTTTGGACCATATGATATATTTGATAAATTATCATAATATCATACTGAATTCTCTAATGAATTAGGTAATTTTCAATATCATCGAAGTGCAGCCCGAGAGTGGACAGTCTATACCCAAATTCAATGTCGATCTCGTAATTTTTTATATTTTTCTTATAAAAAATATTAATAAAATATTTATTACATGAAAAATAAATTTTAGCCATCCTTATAATAAAATCGTGCATCTGCTATTGGTATCGTCTTAATGGAAGAAATGCCTGAATTAGTATATTATAGCACACTTTGAATGTTTGGTCTTCTATTTTGAGAGGTAGTTGATGCTCCGATTCGAATGAAATCTGATGAACACAGAAAAATATATATTTAATAAAAGATAAATTAATTATTTTACATTTATAGTTTTATTAATCCTCTTAATTTAGCACATTTATGAAATATTAATTAAATTTATATTTTATCTATTTTTATTGTGATTTTTAATTTTTATGTATGTAAAATACTGCTTTGGATGCTTAACGGGAAAATTGATATGAAATCTGGATTTCAAAGACCCAGAAACCCAAAGAAATATGGAGATTGAGTTCGAATATGATATAAAAAGATTGGTCATATTTGATTTATTGTTGGATGAGCTTACAGTAGGACTGACTACACAAGAAAATATTCATTATTCAAAAAAAAAGACAAAAAAAAAAAAAAGACAAAAAGAATATATATAGTTGTCACTAGAAGACAATCCACCTTGGATTGTCTTCTAATGATAATGCAAAAATTGCATTTGCAACTTGTGCATTAATTGTAATAGGGGCTGAAGCTATAAATAGAGAGAATTTGTGGAGTCTTTACTTTTATATGTTTTATTTTTTAATATTTATTGTAATTTCTATTTTTTTATTAATAAAATTATGTGTATTTTTTTCAAATCAGTAGTAGCTAATTTTCATCAAACTGTGGTAGAAAGTGAAGCTCTTGGTATAAAAATATAAATAATTTTTACTTATGTTATAAATATGGTTGTGTTATTTCCCAATTTATATTTATATTTTATTATTTATTATTTATGTGAGAGTCTTGACTCTTTGTAGACAACCATATATCATCTGCCATGGATTCATATTGATTAACACATGTAATACTTGAACCTCATAATTTATATGATTACTTGTTTATTGTATTTTTATTATCATTGTTATAGGGAGTCTTGAACCTCTGTAAATAGTCCCTAGATTTGTCATTGTGGATCCATATTGACTAGCACAGATAATATTTCAACCCCATAATTTATGTTATTACATGTTTATTTAATATTTATATTTCTTATTTATATGAGAGTCTTGATACTTTATAGACAGTCTTTAGATCTGTCATCGTAGATCTATATTGACTGGCACAACCAATACTTGATCCTAATAATTTATATTATTGGTTATTTAATTTTTGCACATCATTAAATAAATTAATTGTGAAATAATGATAATTTATGTTTTATAAAAAAGTAAAATTATTTTTATATTTGAAATACCAAAAGTGGATCTCATAATCTCAGTATTTTATTTTATTATTGCAGCATCCAATTTAATTGTTCATCACTTCATTTAATTTAGTCTTTTATTTACTACTCGTATTGTTATTTTATTTTACTAAATCTATTTCATGTGGATCGAACCCTAACTTACCGGATTATTTTATTACTGCGATACTCTTATACTTATGAGTAAAGAACCACTTTATGAGTGTGTCAAAATCTATTTATATTCAAATGAGAGATGTTTATGCCAGAAGATTGTAAAAAAAATTAGGACATAAAATATCAACACTAGATCAAAATTCTTGGAAATATATATAAGAGATAAAAGGAGTGATGAATACTCAAACTCTGAGACTATATTTGGAAGATGATGAAATGGAGTGGCATGTAGTTTAAAATATTTAAAATTCATTATAGGTGTTAGTTCCATGTGTGTTGACAACTTCAATAGCAAAACAAGTTTAATGAAGTTGTAATGAATCTTGAAGATATCAGAATAATTAGACACGTGTTTAGACAATATCAGATGAATACATCAGAATTTCATTCGTGAAATTTTTTTATTTCGGTTGGACAATATCAGATGAAGACATTAGAGTTCTGTTCGTGATACGTTCTTATTTGGGTTCGAACATTATATGTTCATGTTCCGTTTGAGTTGACTTTCGAACAAAAGCATCTAAAGACCATCCGTTCAAGTAACGTTCATGTTACATTCAAATAAAACTGTCCAGATGCCTCGCGTTCGAGGTGCGTTCAATATTGTGTTCGAACAGTTTAGCGGATTACCTCATGTTTGTCATGTATTCTTGTGGCGTTCGAACGCACGTGTGATGATGTGTTATTTTGGACGTATTTTTGAATCTATTTGAAATAAGGAAAATCCTACCTATTTAAGCAAACACATAGCCACTTTATCCAGTAAGAGAAACACAATTCTTAGAGCTTCAGATCCTTAGTTTTCTCATATTTGTCAAGTCACCTTGAAGACTTTCATTGTTCCTTTATTTTCTTTATTTTGGTGAGTTTATCCCTTGATATACCATCAGTAAAAAACACAACTTTAACCTAATTTCCTAAGCCTTCAAAGTTCTAAAGGATGAAGATTGGTAGTCAAAGTTCTGACGTAGCGAGTTCGCAGAGTTGATCAGAATTCATGTAGAGACTTTAGAGGTTCTGAAGAAGGCCGCTTGTTGCGAGCTCATGGAGTTCTTCTAGTTATTATAGTCTATAGATATTCGAGTCGATGAAGTTGTCACCATAGGTCATATTGTTGGAGTTGGTGCTTGGAGCGCCAATCCGAATAATATATTATATATTTTATTATTTATTAATAAAATAACTACATTTTCATTTCAAACCTTATTAATGGTATTGTCATTATGCATATTAGATTGATGTATAAATATGCTAAGAATGACATCGAAATTAGAATAGTCATATAGTAATATTGGATACTAGGTGGTCTGATATTGGGATAAAGATTACTATTATAAACTATTCTTAAAGTGTATATATATATTCATAGTCATTGGTTTTGGAATACGGTCGAATTCCTATAACCTATAAGACTAGCACATGTCATATAATGGAATTAGAGTTCTAATGGTTTAACCTGATGTACCATGAGCTTTCAAAGCTCGTATAGACATGTGGGTATTGGTTGGATTGAATAGTGAATGACTCACAGGTGATTCCTAATAGTTGGAAGTACACACCATCGTCAATAGGAATCTCCCCGAGTCGAGTAGCATATGTGATCTTTTGACTATATGATAGCATTGATTTTGTGTGAGATCATCTACACTTTGATGTTATGTATGTCGGAAACCTTTCATGGTCTGGCCTCTAGATGTTCGTTAGGTGTGGACCGATACACTCAGTAATCAAGTGCGAGTCAATATATGATCCATCAGCCCGTATGTGTACCATAAGAGATTTAGGTATCCATGTGAGTAAGTCATGATTCTTAAGACTTTGACCAAAGCCGATCATTTAGGGTGGATCGCATCAGTTGTAAAGAATCATGGACATGTCGACATGAGATGTGCGCCTTTGGAAACTTGACGGTGTATTCTATATTCCTAAGCACAAATCGGATAGCCTACGACGAAATGATTGTTAAACATATGTGATGACTTCAACTTGTATAGTTCAGAAAGGTCGTTCGTGTTCTTCGTGAATTCGGAAGTGGCCAAAATTGCGTACATATTAGCTAGGCTTATATGACGAACATGTCTGAACTTAGAGAGTCTCAATATGAAGTGTACTCGTTGAGCACTTGCGTAGCTGATTAATTTTTGATAAAAGATAATATTTGATATTATAATTATCAACTAAGATAATCAAGTATTATTGGATAACATTGATTATTTACTTTGACCTAATTGGATTATTTGGATTAATTCAATAATTACAAAAGGACTTAAATGTAAAATCATAATTATCTCTACCATTTGAGGATACTATGGTAATTGCAATTATGTAATAATAGGTGGTTTTGGCTTGATTTAATTGGATTAAATCAAAGTGGCAAACATTGAACTAATCAATTTCCTAATCCTTGTTTTGATTTAATTGGATTAAATGAAAGTGATAGACAATGGAGATTAGTTACACCTAATTATATATATTTGGACAAATTAGATTAAGTCCACCTAAAAGCTGATTATATCTTTTATTAATTAAAAATTGTCTAAGTTCTGCTATAAATAGCAAAATTTAGGAAGGTTTTAATTAAGCAAAAGCAAAAGAAAAAGCTTGAGAAAGCTAAATACAAGCAAGTATTAGAGAAATTAGCATAAGTTATAGAAGTGTTTAGAGAAGCTTTGTGAGGTCTCTACAATATTTCATCTAGGATAAATCAAGATTGAATCTTGGGGTGAAGCTTGCTAGCATTGGAATCAAGATTGGATCTTGGAGTCAAGCTTGCTAATCCTTGGAAGTTCTCCAAACATTTCAACAAGAAGAAGTAGATTGGATCTTTGAATCAACTTTGCTAAGTAAGTTTGATCTTCTTCAAAAGCTATATTTTTCATTATTGAGACGTATTGTGTTGAATTTTGTATTAGATACATAATGTTGAAATTAGGCTAATTAATTATGTTAGGATGCTTTGGAAGTATAAAAACAATATGCTTGTAATTGAGTCAAAATATTTATGTTAGACATAGACATAAAATTAGAGTTTGAAACTCTAGATAATAGCTTAGAGCTAATGCTACCATTCTAGAATCACTTGACCAACTTTAGGTAGGGGTGGCAATTTAGGTCAGGATTTGTTTATTTGTTCGATTCGATTCGCTTTAAGCGAATATGGGTTTGGAAAATTGGATTCGTTTAATAAATGGGTCAATTCGATTCGATTCGTTTAATAAACGAATCGAATCCGAATTTGAGCTCTTCAATTCGTTTATTCGTTTAGAATTCTTTTATTAAACGAACCATAAACGAATCGAATTCGAATCCAATTCGTTTAGTATCCGTTAATTATATTACAAATTTACCCTTAATTTTATTTATTATATTTGTTAAACACGAAGGGTAATTTAATAATTTTATATGTTTAACTCAAGTAAATAAATTCAAAACTAAAACCTAAACCTAAAATCTAAACCTAACTCTCACCTCACAGTTCACTCTCACGCCGGCGACCTTAATCTCTCTCAAATCTCAATCAACATGCTACAACTCATTTTTATTTGTCACAGCTCCTCACAGCCATCGTAGCAGCCATCGTAGCAGGTAATCTTTCTTCGCCAATCTTTTGTTTATTCATGTTTGCTCTCCACTTCTGTGTTCATCCCCATCACCAAAATCCTCATAGGCATCACTATGCTTCCGTTTCTTCAAGTTTGGTTTTTTCACCGACTTTCCCTTCTCGGGTTTCACAATTTGCAAATGATAATTGACTTCATCAATCTCTTCAAGTGAAAGAAACCCTGCATTCACCATAATTCACAAAATCATCAACCACGAGCAAAACTTAAACCCTAAAAACCCCAATGCTACATTTGATTGCCAACAAACTGGGGAAATACTTATTTTATTTATAATTTCACATTTTTCACTTGCATTTTATCTATTAGAATATTTCTAATACAGGCCTTAACCTTATATGTGCTTTTCGTATGTATTTGTGGTCATATATTCTTGATCAACTTACAGCTATGTATTAATACTTATTTTAATAATTGCAGTAGGAAAATCCAAATTTTACTAGTCATCTGTCTTCTGGGTGTGGGAATCGAACTGTAACTGATCTTCAGTTCAATGTTTTGGGTTCTGTCTTGTCTCTGCTTGCGATTCTTATAATTTGTGTTGCTCAGATTGTATCCTCAGCTGAAGTTAGCTTTGCTATTTATTATAAGTAATTATAAGAGTTGTCCTTCTGAAGAAGACTTAAAGAAATTAACTCAATAATATAATTTTATTTTATTTGCAGGATTTTCTTCCCGGATGATAATGATAAAGAAGTTTGCCTTTACCGTCTCAACTTGTATTCGAGATTTTGGTCAAAATGTGTTTTAAAGATTTTAAATATTATTATGCAATTGATTTGTAATTTCAAATTTGGAGCTTGTTGTAAGGATTTTAAGATTATAACAACGAATATGCTATTGAATATTGTATGGAATGGATGCTTAGATTTTGTATTTTATTTTGATTAAACGAATCGAATACGAATATTTGATTATTAAACGAATATAAATTCAATTCATTTAATTTGATATAAACGAATCGGATGCGAATTGTAAACGAATCAGATGCGAATAGTAAACTAATTGGATGCGAATAGTAAACGAATACAAAATTTGATTCGTTTAATTTGATATAAATGAATCATATGCGAATAATAAACGAATCGAATGCGAATCGTAAACAAATCGGATGCGAATCGTAAATAAATTGGATGCGAATAGTAAACGAATAATAAATTCGATTCGATTCGTTTGATTTATATAAACGAATAAACTAATCGAATAGGAATATTCGTTTATTAAACGAATCGAATCTGAATCCTAATATCAGGATTCGTTTAATAAACGAATCGAATTCGAATTTAGTGTATTACAATTCGATTCGTTTAGAATTCGTCACGAATTCGATTCATTGATTCGTTTTGCCACCCCTAACTTTAGGTGACCTAGAATTATTCACGGGTAACTTCATTGTAGGATTCTAATTTGGTTTGTATTTTGGATTCAAAATTTACGCAAGTGCGTATTTAGAATAAATTTATATTTTTGTATAAATATTTGATATTTTTAAAAACTTATTTTTTATTCTATAATATGTGTTGATGTTGATTTTTGAAATTAAAATGATGTTGATTTTTGAAATTAAAATTAATTTTGGATATTTTTGAAGTGTTTAGGGAAGGTTGGAATGATTTAGGGTTGAAAATCCTAATTCCTCCAGCTCTCTGTTTCCAGAAAGCTGAAGGCATAATTGTAGAAAGCAAAATGAAAAAAGAAAAAAAATTGGTTGACTCCGCAATAATATATAAAACAAATAAGAAAATCTTCTTGACTACGCAGTGCGCGCACTATAACACGCGCGTCGCGTGCTACGCGTCCTGAATCTTGTTTTCTTTTGTACTTGATCCGGACTCCGATTCAGTCCCATGTTTTTCCTATATACTCGTAATGGAATATAGTATTTCATTAATTTTTTTTAAAATTACATATATATCTGATATCCATGGGTTAGACCCACTTTCGCTGTGTGGAGCACCGATCCAACCCTATGGGTCCCACAACCGCCCCAACACATATACCATCGCTGTAAGTTTTCTTATTATAGTGGATTCGGGTGGTATCCTATACTTGAAGTGGTTTTTTACTCACGAGAGTTTTCCACTTATTGAACAAAATTGCTGGTGTTGATTCTTTTTATTACTTTCATATATTTGCCTTATCTTATAACTTCATAGATTAAGGGGCTTGTTGTTTCATATCATAGTCACTATAACTTTGACATGTCTTAAATTAGAGTGGTATCAGTAGCATGAAATAATTTAAAATTACACCCATACTTGATTTCCATGGGTTAGACCCATTTCCGTTGTCCGTGGCACCGATCCGACCCTAGGTGTTCCACAACTACCCCAACAGAATGATATCAGTAGCAAAGGCTTAACCACACAACACTTTTTTTGAATCTATGCCATAGTAATTTTAATTTAATTATGCATAAGACATATTTGATATGTATTGCATGTTTTAAATTAAAACTTTGACCTAATTAAGTTAATGACTTGATTGTCATAAATCTCCCGTGATTAGGTGATAATTTTTAAGTAATAGTATTAATAATGTTGGAGCATTATTGGATGGTCCGTTTTGTCAATACGGAGATGAATGGGTTCTTACTACTTATATCCAATATCGTCATTAGTGTGAGGGTATAAGTGCTCGAAACTTAGGTCGCTCCGGTAAAATATTAGATGTAGCGTGATGAGTTAACGTAGTCACCCAATATCGCCATTAGTATAAGGGTGTACATACGAAGCTCATTAGTGCATATTGACAAGTATACACCTAGAACACATCTTAATCCAATATCGTTATTAGTGTGAGGATAAAAAACGGTTCAGAACCAAACCAGGAGTCACATGAAGTGATTAACCTTGTAGGTCTACCTAATGAGTTTACAAAGGCCAATATCGTCATTAGTGTGAGGCTGGAGTAAATATCATGAGATCCACTTCCCGCTATGAAATTTTGATTGTCAAATTTCTATTTTTCTGTTAAGGAAGATTACATAATTACGTAAAGTAGTGGGAGGGCACTAATAGATTTAAAATTCCATAATCAATTAGTGTTATCACTTTTGAAATGAAATCTGTTCTGCTACTACTCAAAAATATTGTCTTGTAGATGGCTGCCGCTAATTCATTGATGAAACTTTTGGATTCCTGTAAGCTAAAAGGAGCCGAAAACTATTTCGAATGAGAAATGAATATACGACTTGTCTTTGAGTATGAAAAATTGACTTATGTCACGATAAATCCACTGCCTGTTGATATCGATCCTGACTCCGCTCCAGAAGAGCGAGAAACTTTTGATAGATGGAAGGATGATAACCTGAAGGTGAAATCCTACATCTTGGGATTGATGGTTCCAGATTTGCTGAGACAGTACATTGAAGTATCAGATGCTTAGAGCATCATACGAACACTCAAGGAGTTGTTCGAGGCAAATAAAGAGATGGAACTTTATCGAAGGTCTAAGGAATTGTTTCGTGCTGAACTCAATGAGGGATGAGCTGTCAGCACTCATGTTTTGAACATGATCGACCAGATTCGATATCTGGAAAGACAAGGCATTGTGTTTGATGAATGGCTGGGCCGTAATTTGATCATGTCTTTTTTGTCTGGTTCTTATGCTGGCTTTGTATTAAATTTCCATATGCATTCGATGCAAGCCACATACGAAGAACTTCATAACATACTACGCACGGCGGAGCAAGATTTGAAGAAAGGCAACCCCACACTATATCTCCATGGTAGAGTTGACTCTTCAAAGACTTCTGGGAATTCAAAGAAAATAAAGATGGGAAAGAAGAAAATATCAAAGAAAAACTCCAAGAAGCGCAAAGGCGCAAAACCGAAAGTAGCTTGTGATCAATGTCTACAATGCAAGAAGTTTGGACACTGGATGAAGGACTGTCCAGAACTTAAAGGAAAATCATGACCCTTAGGTACGCTTTATATTTTTCCAATTATTGACATCTCATTAGCCATATATACAAATAGTGTATGGGTGTTAGACACTGGCAGTCCTACTCATATTTGCAATTCCCTGCAGGAAATTGTTGGGGTTGGTGCTCAGAGTGCCAATCCGGACCGTATTTATGTCTGATTCATGAATACGAACATCCCCTTATTCCATAATATTACTTATTTATGGTTGCACCTCTTGTTCTTATATACGTATTCGATCTGATTACGATTAGATTGAAACTAAATGTGGTTTAGTGATATGTATATATTAGACAAAGGCCCGATAATATATAATGCAGTACACAGTTACAAAGTTAGTTTGTAATTGACATTGGGAAGTGTCACTGCTACATGTATATTATCAAACATAGTTCCTGGTCAAGATTTGCTAACACGGGTCGGTTAGTCAAATCCGTTGAGACCAGTACATGTCGTATATCGAGACTTGGTCCGATGGTTTATCCCAATGAACCATGAGTCTATGGAGACTCGTATAGACGTGTAGGTGTTTATAGTGGATAAACACTGAACGGCTCACCGAAGATTCTTAATGGATGGTACACCAACGTCAATAAGAATCTTCTCGGGTTGAGTAGCATAGTGGTCCATCGACTTGAGACACCACTGTGGATGTATGAGACATCCTCCACACTTAGATGGCAGTCACGTCACCGATCTATTTAGATCAGACCTCCGCCTGTTCGTTGGGTGTGGATCGATCCTCAGGATATCCTGTGTGTGTCAAGATAGGATCCGTCAGTTCTGTGTACAGAGCATATGTAGTCCATATATTATTAGCAGTTTGTTAAATCTGTGGCCACAGTATACATCGGAAGTAAGTTCCGAGTTTTATTTAAAGATTACTTCGGAAGTCAGTTCCGAGTGTTATTTAGAGATTGCTAATAGATACGTCGACGAGATAATACCTATAGAGATTTGACGTTTACATCTATATCTCTGGGATTATCTGGATACCTGTGACGGAGGGATTATACGTATGCAATGACCTCGACCTGTATGATTCAGCGAGATTATCCGTGGTCGTCATAATCTACGGGTGGATAGATTATGCACATGAAATTAGATTTCATGACGGATATACCTGAATCTAGAGAGTCTCAAATAATGAAACATACTCGTAGAGCACTAGAGCAACATTAATAAATAATATTGATTATTTATAAAGTCGTTTAAGGTTAAACGCAAGATACGTGCTAAAGTGACTAGATAGTCATTTGCTTAATTTTTGTGTATTTACATTTAATACTTGATTAATTTAAATACACATTAATTAATAGTCAAAATGAGTTATTTGACTTATATCCTAAATGAATATATGTTTTTAATATTTAATGTAAATATTATACATATATTTAATATATTTGTATTTGATTAATTAATTAATTATTTAATTGTTAAATGATTAAATTAATTAAAATATAAATATTTTATATTAGGATATATTAAGTAAATGATGTTAGTTGCTTTTGTTGACTTAGATAAATATCTAATAAAGGTGTTTAGAAGATATTTATGCAAGTTGATGACATTAAAGTGAAATGAAAATTGAAATTACAAAACTTAGTTTTCATTAGGTGAATTTCGGCCAAGGCCTTTATTGTAAAGGTATATATTGATTTTCATTTCATGATACACTTAACCTAACACACTTTATCAAATAAACTCCATTGAAGGAAGCTAAAGGAAGTTGGTGAAGAAGAAAGGCTAAAAACATCAAAAGCTTGGATTTTTAGTAAGTTTCTTGAACTTACTATTAGTAAGGAATTTGTTCCTTATGTTCTAGGCTTTAATATATGATATTCTTAGGATTTTTCTTTCTTTGTTCCTTGTGGTTTTCATTGATGGAAGTTTTGGTGAAGTGTGATGCATGTATGATGAAAAATGGATGACTATTGTAGTGATTAACTTTCTTATAAGGTTTTGGAAACCATGTTGCTAATCTAGAGTTGTTGACCCACTCTTAAATGACCTAGATTTGATCTTGAGTTGTTTCATTGTGTTGAGACTTTGATTGGATGGAAGAAAGATGATTGAAGTGTTGAATTTAACCAATTTGGTCTAATTTGTCCAATTTGAGGAAATTGAAAAATTAGGGTTCTTGACCAATTCCAAATTTGGGCATTTTCATATATGTTGTGTATTTGTGTGTGTATATGATGCATATAAAGTTTCATGTACATTGGATTACATCTTGATGTGTTTTGATGCATGAAATGACAAAGTGCACAAAATGGGTCCTAATTGGTGCATTCGGCCAAAGTGGGAAAATTTGGGGATTTGGTTGCTTTTGGTGTTTTAATGTTTTGAACATGCTAAGTTCATCTTAGAAATGATTTAGAATCATTCAAAATTGATTAGATCAATTTCGGACTAAAATGGACAAAATACTAAAGTAAGGGTAATTTGGTAAATTCACTTGAATTTGATTCATTTGAATTTTGGTTTCATAATTTGATTATTGGGTAATTAAATAAATATGTTTATTTAATTAATCCAAGAAAAAGTTTTGAATTCGGAAGATACGATCTTCCGCCGCTTCCGCTGCGTTACCGGATTTAGCCCCTAAAAACCCCTACAGAAATGAGGGTTAAAAAAGGCTAAATAACGGGGAGATCTAGCTTAGAGTTGGCAATGACGAGACATTGGATGTCAAAGCAATAGGAACAGTTGTTCTAGATCTCCCAAATGGATGTAAATTAGATTTGCATGACTGTTATTATGTTCCCTCAATTATCTGACAAATAATATCAATGCCAATATTAGATAAAGAGGGATATAAAATAATCATTAATGATGAAACTTTATGTTTATATGATAAAGAAAATTTATTGAAATGTGAATGTTCTTTATCAAACGGTCACTATATTTTGGAAACATATAGAGATGTCTTTAATATAGAGAAAAATACAAGTAGGAAGTCTGAATTAAATAATACTGAATTATGACATATGAGATTGGGCCACATAGGTGTTAAACATCTATCCAAATTGGTAAAGGATGGTTTGATTAAAAATCTTACCTTAGATCTTTATCCAATTTATGAGTCATGTATCAAAAGAAAGATGACAAAGGCCCCATTTTAAGGTGTTGGACACCGTGCTGGAAATTTACTGGAGCTAATACACAGCGATATGTGTGGTCCATTAAATCATGTCGCTCATGATGTTTCAACTTACTGTGTAACTTTCATAGATGACAAGTCTAGATATGGATATGTCTATCTGATGAAACATAAGTCAAAAATATTTGACAAGTTCAAAATATTCCGAAACGAAGTAGAAAAATAAACCAGTAATTTCATCAAATGCCTTAGATCAGATCGAGGCGGTGAATACATGAGTGAAGAATTCAGAAATTATTTAAGGGATAATGGAATTATCGCCCAATATAGCCTACCAGGAATACCTCAACACAATGGAGTGTCTGAGCGTAGAAATCGTACTTTATTGGATATTGTGCGAACGATGATGAGCTATACAGATCTTCCTTATTATCTTTGGGGTTACGCTTTACTAACTGATGCCTACATACTTAATAGGGTTCCATCGAAAGCTGTTTCTACGACCCCCTATGGTTCGGTAGAAATCCAAGTCTTAAGCATTTAAAGATTTAGGGTTGTCCTGCATACGTTAGAATTGCGCAGCGGGATAAACTAGCACCCATAGGGTATAAATATAGGTTCGTTGGATATCCTGATAATTCCATGGGATATCAATTCTACGATTCTAAGCGACGAAATGTTTTTGTTGTTCGCTTTATAACTTTTCTTGAAAAGCAATTTTTGTAGAGAAAGTGGGAATTGTAGAGAGATTAAACTTGATGAGTTTGATCTCAACATTAAGGAACCTAAGATGGAACCAGAGATTCAAATAGGTGAAGGATCTACAACACAGGTTCTACGTAAGTCGAATAGAATATCAAGGCCTCCTGAGAGACTGTTTTTAACATCTGATGTGAGCCTTGATGTTCTCATCTTGGAGGAAACAGATCCGACTACGTATAAGGAAGCGATATTGGATATCGATTCGGGAAAATGGCAGGAAGTCATGAAATCTGAAATGGATTCAATGCATGCCAATCAAGTCTGAGACTTAGTTGAACTTCCTGAAGGAGTTAAACCTATTGGTTGTAAATGGGTTTACAAAGGAAGCGAGGGCCCGATGAAAAGGTGGAAACCTTTAAGGCCCGACTGGTAGCGAAATATTACACTCAACGTCCTAGGATGGACTATGAGGAAACTTTTTCATCAGTAGCCATGCTAAAATCCATTATGATTCTTTTAGCCATTGCTGCATATCACGACTATGAGATATGTCAGATGGATGTGAAAACCGCTTTCCTAAATGGATTCCTTGAAGAGGATATCTATATGGAATAACCAGAGGGTTTCGTATCCAGTGAGACTTCAAACTTGGTTTGTAAGCTCCAAAAGTCTATTTATGGACTTAAACAAACATCCCGAAGCTGGAATCGTCATTTTGATGAGATAATTAGATTATCTGGATTCATAAAAAATGAGGAAGAACCATGTGTTTATAAGAAAGTGAGTGAGAGCATGATAGTTTTCCTGGTATTGTATGTAGATGACATCCTTATCATAGGAAATGATATAGGGATGATGCAAAGTGTGAAAGCCTACCTTTGCAAGAACTTCTCCATGAAAGATATGGGTGAAGCTTCCTATATACTAGGTATAACGCTCTACCGAGATAGAGTTAGGAAGCTTATAGGGTTGTCACAATCGACGTACATAGACAAGATGTTAGAAAGGTACAGTTTTACCAACTACAAGGCATCAAATGTACCTTTCCGATACGACATACATCTTTTGAAAAAAATGACACCTCAAACTGAGGAAGAGAGAATTAGGATGTCTAACTTGCCATATGCTTCTTGCATTGGAAGCATAATGTATGATATGTTATGTACTAGACCTGACATCAATTTCTACGTCAGTGTGACCAGCCGATATCAATCTGATCCAGATAATGATCATTGGACAGCCGTGAAACATATCCTAAAATATCTTAAAGGCATCAAAGAAAAAGTTCTGATATATGGAGAAGATGAGCTATAAGTTAAGGGTTATACAGACTCCGACTTCCAGGGAGATCCAGATAATAGAAAATCTACATCAGGATACATATTTACCCTTAACGGTGGTGCGATTAGTTGGCGTTGTTCAAAACAAGACTCAACAGCTGATTCCACCACTGAGGCGGAATTTATAGCGGTTTCAGAAGCTGTTTGGATTAGAAATTTTATCACATAACTTGGCATTGTGCCTAGTATTGCGGATTCGATCCCATTATACTATGATAATAATGGATCCATCGCGCAGACTAAGGAGCCGAGGGCGCATTCCAAGTCTAAACACGTGGAAAGGAAATACCGCGTAATTAGAGAGATAATTGAACCAAAAGACATAGTGGTCTTGAAGGTTCAATGACAAGACAACATAGTAGACCCGATTACAAAGGCCTTACCTCCTAAGTTATTCGATAAACATGTGGAGGAGATGAGACTACGGTACCAACCAGATTGGCACTAAGCAAGTGGGAGTTTGATGGAGTTTGTGCTTGGAGTGCCAATCCGATTTGTATATTTTATTATTTATTAATAAAATAACTATATTTTTCATTTCATATCTTATAATGGTATTGTCATTATGCGTATTAGATTGATGTATAGATATGCTAAGAATGACATCGACCTTAGAATAGTCTTGACACTAGGTGTAAACTATTCTTAAAGTAAATATTCATAGTCGTTGGTTTTGTAATACGATCGAATTCCTATAACCTAGAAGACTAACACATGTTGTATATTGGAATTGGAGTTCCAATGGTTTAACGCGATGTACCATGAGTTTTGGAAACTCGTATAGACATGTGGGTATTCGTTGGAGCGAATACTGAATAACTCACATGTGATTCCTAATAGTTGGAAGTACACATCATCGTTAATAGGAATCTCCTCGAGTCAAGTAGTATTTGTAATCCTTTGACTATAGGATATCATTGATTTTGTGTGAGATCTTCCATACTTTGATTTCATGTATGTCATAAACCTTTCATGGTCTGGCCTCTAGATGTTCGTTGGGTGTGGACCGATGCACTAAGTAATCAAGTGTGAAGCAATATAGGATCCGTCAGCCCGTATGTGTACCATAAGAGGTTTAGGTATCCATGTGAGTAAAGTCACGATTCTTAAAGACTTTGGCCAAAGCCGATCACCTAGGGTGGATCACATCAGTTGTAAAGAATCATGGACATGTTGACATGAGATGTGCACCTTGGAAACTTGACGATATATTCTATGTTTCCTAAGCACAACTCGGATAGCCTATGACGGAGGGATTGTTAAACATATATGATGACCTCGACTTGTATAGTTCAGAAAGGTCGTTCGTGTTCTTCGCGAATTCGGAGATGGCCGAATTGTGTATATATTAGCTAGACTTATATGACGAACGTGTCTGAACTTAGAGAGTCCCAATATGAAGTGTATTTGTTGAGCACTTGGGTAGCCGATTAATTTTGATAAAAGATAATATTCGATATTATAATTATAGATTAAGATAATCAAGTGTTATTGGAAAACATTGATTATTTACTTTGACCTAATTGGATTAATTGGATTGATTCAATAATTACATAAAGGCTTAATTGTAAAATCATAATTATCTCTACCATTTGAGGATATTATAGTAATTGTAAGTATGTAATAATAGGTGATTTTGGCTTGATGTAATTGGATTAAATTAAAGCGGCAAACATTAAACTAATTCATTTCCTAATGTTTGGCTTGATTTAATTGTATTAAATCAAAGTGGGAGACAATGGAGATTAGTCACACCTAATTATACATATTTAGACAAATTAGATTAAGCCCACTTAAAAGTTGATTATAATTTTTATTAATTAAAAATTACCTAAGTTTTGCTATAAATAGCAAGTTTTATTAAGGTTTTAATTACAAGTACAAATACAAGCAAATTCTTAGAAAAATTAGCCTAAGTTAGAGAAGTGTTTAGACAAGGTTGTGAGGTCTCTAAAACTTTTCAAATATGAGAAATCAAGATTAGATATTGAAGTGAAGCTTGCTAGCATTGGAAATCAAGGTTGGATCTTGAAGTCAAGCTTACACTCCTTGGAGGTTCTCCGACGATTTCAAAAAAGAAGAAGTAGATTAGATCTTACATCAAGCTTACTAGGTAATGTTTGATCTTCTCCTAAGTTATGTTTATTTGTGTATTAGATGCATGATCACATAACTTAATGTTGAAATAAGGCTAATCAATTATGTTAGAATACTTTAGAAGTATAAACACAAGATGTTTGTAATTAGGTCAAAGATGTTCATGTTGGACATGAAACAATTAAAAAGAGTTTGAAACTCTAGATTAAAGCTCAGAGCTATGGCTACCATTCTAGAATCACTTGACCACCTTTGGGTGACCTAGAATTGTTCACGAGACATTTCTTATTGAGATTCTAATTTGGTTTGCGTGTTGGATTCAAAATTTCTGCAAGTGCATATTTAAAATAAATTTATGTTTTTGTAAAAATATTTGATATTTTGAAAATTTTGATTTTTATTCTATAACATGTGTTAATGTTGGTTTTGATGTTAAAAATTAATTTTGGGTGTTTTTGAAGTGTTTAGGGAAGACCGAAAAGGATTAGGTTCAAAAACCCTAATCCCTTCAGCTCACTGGAATGTGAGCTGAAGGAAATGAAAATTTTGAAATGAAAAAATAAAAATAAAAATTGATGATTGGCGCTACAGTGCGCAAGCCTACGCGCGAGAATTTTATTTTCGCCTTTTTTTTGGAGCTTCCGGACTCCGATTCAGTCCCATTTTTTTCCTATACACTCGTAATGGAATATAGTATTTCATTAAATAATTTAAAATTACACCCATACTTTATTTTCATACTTTAGACCCATTTTCACTGCTCGGGGCACCGATCCGATCCAAGGGGTTCCACAACTTCCCCAACAGCGAGTTCGCATGATTGATCAGAATTGACGCAGAGACTTCAGAGGTTATGAAAAAGGCCGCTTGGTGCGAGCTCATGGAGTTTTTCGAGTTATTACAGTTTATAGGTATTCGAGTCGGTGAAGTTGTCACCATAGGTGATATATCATCGCTGTAAGTTTTCTCATTATAGTGGATTCGAGTGGTAGCCTATACCTGAAGTGGTTTTTTACTCACAAGAGTTTTCCACTTATTGAACAAAATTTCCGATGTTGATTATTTTTATTACTTTCATATACTTGCCTTACCTTATAACTACATAGATTAATGGTGTTTGTTGTTTCATATCATAGTTGCTCTAACTTTAACCTGTCTTAGATTAGAATAGTTATTTAATTCCGTACAAGATTCTAACCTATGACAAATTCGAAATTTTCAATAGGGATTGATGTAAAAAAGTGGAATGAAGTGTAATAAAAATAAATATTGAGCCATTGAATATTAGCCGCCCAAATCGAGGGGGCTGAAGATGGAACATAATTTTTTTTTAAATAATATTATATGTGAAGGTAAATTTGCCATTGAAAAATAACAATAAAATATTTATCTTTTTTACATTTAGAATCTAAAATGGCACATTTGTCTTTAAAACTTATCTAATTACATTACATTCTGTTACTTTTTATTTACCAAACAATATTTTTGAACATTACATTGTAAGTATTTTTTTTTTTTTTGGAAATATTGGAAACCCCACAATCAAATTACCTTACCCGGACTTAAGTGGAGGAGGTAAAACCTCCGACTGCCCCAAATTCTTATAAGAAATGCACTTCATCAACTCAAACCCAGGACCTGACAACCAAGTCTTAAGCCCTTAGCCCCCAAACCACACCCTTTAAGGACAAATATTTCCTTTTTCCTAAAAAAAATTATTATATATTACTCTATATTACGTTCTGTTACATTTCATTCCATTCTACTAGATTATATTCTATTATAAACGATTTTTTTTTCAATTAATCCAAACATAAGGTAAAATAAATCATGTGTCATCTATCTAATTAGTATAAGGGCATATTATAAAAAGAATGAATCAAATCATTAAACTAGTTGACCAAACTCCAAGCATATTCTATGCATAGCTTGCAAAACGAGTATATTCCAAGAGCATAAGTAAAGACAATATAATTATAAAATTATTTTGTCATTGTTTGTCTTCAATTACATTTATAGATATTCTTAGGAAATATTTTTTTAGTTATATTCATGCTTCAAGCAGTTGTATATTTTGGAGGAAGATTAAAATATACAATTATTTGAAATAAAAATGTCATTAGAATGTAATAAAAAAAAATGACCCCCTATAATTATTGATTACATTTATGATGATTGTAGATTGTGTACAAATTGCTTAAATAAGTTCCTAAAATTGGGCTTGATTGGAAAAGATTGATTTCAAATTTCGACGATAGCATCATTTTAAAAGATAAAAGAGTACTATTATCAAAGAATAGGTTTTTAGTTGGCTTAATTTTTGTAAGAGGTTACATATTCATATCATAAGAGATATATTTAATTTGAAATTTGAGTGGGATAAAGTGCAATATATATATATATCTATATAATAAAGGAGAATGGTGTTGGAGGAAAGAGAGTGTATCCAACGGTTCTCTTTATGTGGCTTAATTGACGGCACATATCATTTCATTGGTAATTGGAGGAAAGAGAGTGATGGTTAAAAATTTTCAAATTTTCAAATTAAAAAATAGAAAGTTAAAATAAAATCATTTAATTCTGTAACACCGTGCCGTAGGCACGTGCATTATTTAATTAAAAAATAAAATCATTTAATTATGTAACACCGTGCCGTAGGCAGGAGCAAATACTGTAACACCGTGCCGTAGGCACGGGCCAAATACTGTAACACCGTGCCGTAGGCACGGGCAAAAACTAGTATATATATATATATATAAGACTTTCATATTCATTAAAAAAAATTAAAGAATAGTTTTACAAAAATTAATATTTTGAGCCGAACATGTTTAGCTAGATATGTTGTATTAGATTATTTATCTGTGCATAGTAAATTTTGTTTCATGAAGTAAGACAAATTTTATTAAATATCTTCTAATATTTGGTAAAATTTATAGAATACTTTTAAAAAGTTATAATTTGTATGTATGTAATTTCATTTATTGTATTCTCATAAAGTGAGACAAATATTACTACTGAAAAATGATTGCTTTTGACAATATCACACCTATATACCTCTTAATAAATTGTATTATTTGGTTAGAATATGTATTAATTAAAAAAAAATCACACTTATTGAAGTTGAAGATTGTGGAGTCTTTTAGAGACAAATGCTTTTGGGAAGACTTTACCCGACTGAGGAGGTGATATATCATGTGCCGGGTGTATATGTCATCTCTCTAATTTTCACCGACTGAGACATCTAAAGTGGGCCACGTATAGAAATGGTAATATGTTGGGTATGATACGCAGATGTTAATATTTATTTTTGATTTTATCGATATGAAAATTATCTTTATTTTTGATTTTATCGATATGAAAATTATCTCATTTTCTGTCATAAAACGTATCGGGTCCTCTTGTGGTCCCTATTCACACAACTATTTTACTTATATTTGAACGAGAATGTTAATATTTATATCTGATCCATCCAATCAATGAGTATAAAAATTATTCTATTACATGCCCTTAACGTTCCGGGCCTATATAAATTTTTACCATCCCCAACTAGATAATATATTTAAAGAAATTACCCAATATAATTGAACTTTTGTGAAACAAATTTAAACATCTTTAATTAAAAACAAAGTATTTGAAAAATATTTTTTATTTATAGAAATCTTTCCATATCAATAATTTAAATTTGTAAACTTTAATTATAATAATTTTCCAGCTACATATTCGATCCATTAAGTGAAGAAAATCAATGGAGATTTTAAAATAAATAAATAAATAAAAGTTTATCCAAAAATATGAGGGGTAGAAATGGAAAAAAGAATAATTGACTTGTTTACTCCCCCTATAAATACAGTAACATATGCTGTGCTTGTGCATAAAGCTCTCTCAAATGACAAATCATCTCAGTTTCTTGTTCTGCAAAAACTGAATATTGAATATTCCTTAACAAAATCCCACTAATTTTTTTTTTTTTTTTTTTTTGGTTATAAATCCTTCATATATATTCATAAAGGCCCACAATCCTAGTCTCTTTATATATTTTCATCTCATTTAGCTAATGGGTTAACAAAAAGATCAGTTGTTTTTTTTTTGTGCTTTATTTTGTTTAATTTCTTGTTTTAACAAAGTTCTTAGGGAAAAATAATTGATTTTTTAATGAGAAATTAGGGTTTTTTGGGTAAAAAAAAATCAAGCAAGTATGAGGTTAAAAGGGGAAATTTCTCACAATGAAGAAGAAGAAGAAGATGATGAAGAAGAAGTGAAAGAGAGTGGGGTTTTACAGCCAGAGAGGCTTGTTGTTGGCTATGCTTTGACTTCCAAGAAGGAAAAAAGTTTCTTGCAACCAAAGCTGAAAATTTTGGCTCGGTATACGCTTACCCACACGTATAAAAAATGTTCATTTTTTGTTTTTGTTGCAAGTTTTATTATGAATTTTTGAGTTGTTGTGAGATTATTTCATGTGGCTTTCTCTAGAATTGGTGAAATCTAGGTTGTTTTGGATTTGTTTGTTTATAGTTTCTTTGGTGTTTCTTATTTTATTTATGGGTTTAATCAAAATTCACTACTTTAGAAATTGAGAAATACAATTGTAGTATTAGGATAATATTTTACTATTATATTTTTGCAAAACCTTACATCATATATTTTACTACATTTCTGTTAATAGAAAAATATAGTAAAATGCGACTCTAATGTAGTAAAACATAAGGTTTTGTAAAAATATAATAGCAAAATGTAATGTTTTGTAATGATATATTAGTAAAATATTACACCCTAATACTTCTTGTACTTTTTTAATTCCCAATTTATTAAGTAGTTAAAAGATAATAACCTGGTATTTATATATTTTTCCAGTTATATAAGTTTATGGTTATATGAATACAAGGATTGGCAGAGATTTGGTGTTGTCTTTTGGTATGAGTTGTGTTTGATATGCTTATGGTGAAAGTACCTTATCCTGTGAAAGGCGATTTGGTGTATTTTTCTTTAGTGGTGAAATTCTGTTGCATATTTAATATAGTGATTGATTCCTCGAATAAGTCTTTGGAAACTGTTTTAGCTTGACTTATCAGTTGTGCTTTGCTTAGGGTATCAAGAATCTTGAATATTTTTCCTCATTTTTATATGGGAATATTCAACCATATATGCCCTCTGGTTTAGCCTTTAGTGATGATTGTAAAGTCAATGCTTGGTGCTTTGTACTGTAAGTTGAAAATCATATTTTATTTGATAGTTTTGTGTTTCCTTGTTAAGATTTTTTTGGCCATTGTGTCCCATATTTCAATGTAATGTTTTCTAGAATACGATAAATCAAGCTGACCGTAGTTCAGATCCCTGCCTAATTTTGCATTATATGAATTTTCTATTTTCCTTGCAATTTTTTTATGGAGGTGCATGTGAATAAAGTCAAACAGTGAACATTTTGTATGACCAGAGTATTAAATACAAATACCCAATTAATGGATGCTATGTGTTTGAATGATTGTAAGTGACTCTAAACTGGTGCAGATCGAAGTTAACTTGCTATGACTTTTGATATTTTCTTATATAGTGTTGTAATATTTAATTGCGATGACGGAGTTGATAGTCTTTTTTTTACAAGAATTTGACGTGGCTAAACATTGCATTAAAGTTCCTTCGGATTTTCATGAATTAGATGAGTCGAAAGATTTTTTATGCTTTTAACTTGGACCCACAGTTAGTAGGAAGTGTCTTATGTCGTTTTGTTGATACACATTTACTTGGAGTTGGTTTTTAGTATGTTTCTTAGAGTTTGAAAGAAGAGTGAATAATTATTGAGATGTCTATTTTGAGTGTGTAGTTAGATAAAGCTAATATTGATCATTTAATCAGTCAACTTTGCAGAATGCTGTCTACCAATAACCATCAATGATATAGATTTTTGCTTGGTGCAGAAACAAGGGAATAAGTTTTGTAGCCATTGATCAAAACAGGCCACTGTCAGATCAAGGTCCTTTTGATGTTGTGCTGCATAAGGTGAGTTTTGATTTTTTTCACCGAGACTCCACCAAATATCTTTTTCAAAAACCTCTTTGTGCTTAAAAAAAATTTGGTCACGTTATTGGTGGCTGACCCTATTCGTGATTTTGGTTTGTATCTATCCTTAGGTATGTGTATTCATAATTTTGTCTTTTGTTTGTGATTGAAATATATGCTCAAGTTTTGGAATTTCTGATGAACCTTATGTTTCTTCCAGTTGTCAGGAACAGAGTGGTGCGAGATCATTGAGGTTTGTACGTATAACTTCGTGATTTTGTGGATTATTGTCCAGGAAATGGCTGGAGTAGACAACTTCCTACTATTACTAGTTGCTAAGTATTATTACATGTTCGGGCAAAGAAGCACACTCAATGTTCTAAAACGTGCTAGGCGCTAGTCGGGGGGCAGCCCGGCACCTAAGTGCCGCCTAGGTGGGGCTGAGGAAATTCCTCGGCTAATAGAAAATTTGCAAATTTAGGGTTCTTGCTCAATTTGGGGATTTTAGGGTTTGGTGAAATTGGGTGAAATTGATCATAAGTATATGTCATTTGAGTGATAGAAAAGGTTTGTAGATTGTCAATTTCATGTGAAACCAACAAAAATGGAAGAATTTTGGGATTTCAAGAAATTAGGGTTCTTGCTCTTGAGAATGGAAGAAGAGCAGTGAGGGGAGAGGAGGAAGAAGGCGTGATTTGTGTTATTATTAACTGGAACGACGTTGTTTTGGGGTTCTAGAAAAACCCCAAAACGCGCTGAATTCACCCCATTATATATATATATATATATATATTAAATTAAACCCCCAAAACATGTCGTTTTGGGTTTTTTTTTTTTTTTTTTAAATAAAAAAGAAAGTGAAACGGTGCTGTTTCGGCTTATATAAAACCCTCAAAACGGCGTCGTTTTGAGCTAGGGTTTTAAAAAAAAATACGCAGCGCGGTAGGCTGCCGTGATAGGCGACGCCTAGGGCGCTTTTGCACTCAACTTGGCCCGATTTGGGCCGAGTAGACTTGCGGCCGCCTAACCCCAACGATTAGGGGTTAGGTGTGGAGGCATCATGCCGCCGAGCGAAAA
This sequence comes from Zanthoxylum bungeanum, assembly GCA_019454045.1. NCBI lineage: Eukaryota > Viridiplantae > Streptophyta > Magnoliopsida > Sapindales > Rutaceae > Zanthoxylum > Zanthoxylum bungeanum. The sequence continues at coordinate 50,007 of SKCR01023431.1, read as the reverse complement.
TGTTGTGCCTAGCCTGCTCTAGGCGCCGTGTTTTAGAACACTGAGCACACTTCTATTTTTTGTCTTTGATATTCGTAATTTTCTTGCTGAAGGATTACAGGAAAAAATATCCAGAAGTCTCCATCCTTGATCCTCCAGATGCAATAAATCATCTACACAATCGGGAGTCTATGCTTCAGGATGTGGCAGAGCTTAACTTGTCCGACAGCTATGGTAATTTGCACTTTCTGTCAAACTGTAGCAACCATTTCTTTGCCCCTCTTGATATTTTTCTGGAAACTGTAGGTCACATGGGTAAACTAATTCATTGACTTTTGCATTGATCATACCTTTTTGTAGGTAAGGTTCGTGTTCCTAGGCAAATGGTCATCACAAAAGATTCATTATCAATCCCTGATCAAGTTTTTGAAGCTGGTCTAAAATTGCCATTAGGTATTTGTTTCTGTTTCTCTGAATATTTAATAATTAAGGTGTTTAGGTGGCACATTTTACTTCTTATTCTATGTGTGTCAACACTTATTGCTTGGTACATGATATTTGTAGAACATTAAGTTTGAATAGATTGGTGAGGCCATGAAAACTTCATCCAGATTCCCAAGTCTGATGGCCTTTTTCTTTTGGGTTCTCTTGCTGTGACCATGAGAAATTTCACAGTATGTTGTGGAAACTTATTTCTTGATGCCCAAGTATGATTGAGAAATAATGATTTATTTATTTTTTACTTCTATCCCAACTATGGTTTTCTTATTTTCCCTATTTATTAATCATTTCAGTTGCAAAGCCTCTTGTAGTGGATGGAAGTGCCAAATCACATGAACTGTTTCTTGCTTATGATCGATTCTCCCTCTCAGAGCTCGAATCTCCCATGGTTCTACAAGAGTTTGTTAATCATGGTACGGTATTTTTTTTTCTAATTCATGAACCTTATCATTCCATCACCGTGCTTCTAATTCATGAACCTCATCATTGCAGTCGTCTTTCTATTTGAAGTTCGATTAACTTGTTTTATTTTTCCCATTGTAGGAGGGGTTCTTTTTAAAATATATATTGTTGGGGAGACAATAAAGGTAGTAAGGCGGTTCTCTCTACCCAATGTCAGCAAACGTGAGCTAGCCAAGGTTGTTGGTGTGATCCGTTTCCCCCGGGTTTCATCCGCTGCAGCTTCAGCAGATGATGCAGATCTGGACCCTGGTATTGCTGGTGAGATTGGTGATCCCATTTATGTATGTCTGTGTGCCTTAATTATTTATTTGCAGGCTAGCTGCTCACTCTGGTGAATTCTTGTCACAGAACTTCCTCCCCACCCTTTGCTGGAAAGGCTTGCAAGGGAACTCCGCCGGCGGCTGGTAAATAAAGTTTTCTTTTATTTTTACCGATTTGAGCTATTATGCGGCAGCCAGTTGTGTAATATTATGGTTGCATGTTTCTCAGTAGTTTTAATTAACACTGCATTATTTTCAGGGCCTGCGGTTGTTCAACATCGATATGATCCGAGAGCATGGGAGCAGAGATGTCTTTTACGTCATTGACATCAACTACTTCCCCGGTAGGTATAGAATCCTGTCTGATCTAGCTACTCGGACACGATTGTTGGCGTAAAAATACAGCTAGCTATATGCATTTTCAGTTTTATAGTTAACAGTTCCATAGAGATCATGTCGGCAGCTGTTTGTTGTTGAACAAAGCTTTTTTCTGAACCTATCATGCAGGATACGGGAAGATGCCAGATTATGAGCACATATTTACAGATTTTCTACTGAGCCTTGTGAAGATTTGAATGGTCATTTTGTTTAATTTGTATTGCTCAATCACAACCCATGTACACAAACTTTCTCAAATGGGCATTTTGGTTAAATATTTTAGCCCCCATATGGTGGAAGAGGTGCCGAGCTGGGATCCTGGGTTTTAGCATAATGGAGTTTCATTTTTCAGTTTCTTCGAGTTTTAAATGATATTAATGGAAGGTTACATGATAACTCTCAATTTAATATTTTACTCGGAATTGCTGATTCAATGAGTTCAATGCAGTTGTATCATATAATAATCTAATCGAATTAATTTGAAAAAAATACTATCAAAAAATAATAATTATGTTTTAATATAATTATAATACCATAGCATTACTTGAATAAATTAGCTTTATTAAAATTTTTTTACATAAATTACAATAAGGATAGAGAAAAAGGCACATTGACAGTAAGCTATTTACATTTGTATATACATACATACAATACATGGTAGCTTTGGATCACCAGAAAGGACACCACCTGAAATAAAGAAAAAAATTAGAGAGAATGAATCAACAAAGCTCAGTAAATATATCTGGTAATAAAAGGTTTAAAATAAGATTCTGTTTGGTATTGCGATTAGAAAAAATGTAATAAACAAACGATGATTCATAAACGGTGTTGTGCTAAAAAATAATTACGGTGCGCTTTTTAAATTTTTGATGGTAGGAAAAGCTAAAAAATTTTAACTTTGCAAAATTCAATTTTTAATTGGCAAGTGCTTTTAACATTCACATCCAAGGCAACCCAAATCTGGCTTTATTCTACTAGTTAGAAGAATAATCTAATCACACATTTTCGAAGGAAATGTGTTTCGTATAAGCCAAAAGAGAAAAGGTTCTTATAGAATATTGAGTGCATTAAAGATAGTATATAAAGGAAATAAATAAATAATATCAGAGGGATAATAACAGTATCATACCCAACATAGTTCTGGCACAAGTTTTCATGTGACTTAGCTTGGATAATTAGCTTCTGAACTTGCTGTTTAACGGGTAAACCAGGTTCAACTTCACGGCTGTCCCCAGAGATTAAGGTGCTGTGGTCAACTGCATGTTGTATAGAACTCGTGGGTAGAGGTGTGGATGAGAAATCGCGTCCTGTAAGCTTATTACTCATCCGAGCCATGACAACCACAGCACGCTCGTTCAAAACCTCGTTAGCATCACCAAGTTGATTAACAGCCTGCATATATCAGAACGATGTGTATAAGCATCATAAGTAGCATGGCACCATTTCAAAAGATTCTCGTGCGCAGAAGGATATCCTAAAACCTGAAGAAGCTCTCTTTCACGTACGCCCCGTTGAGGTTGAGGAAGCTCTCTATTTGGAGCCGTTTCTTCAGCATTCACAACAGGAGGTACATGAGTATTTGCAAACATCGACATTTGTGGTACTTCATTGAAATTGAAAAGACGCCAATTGATGAGAGGATCATGAACAAAGGCCTGAAAACAGATGAAAACTAAAAATCAGCTTCTTCACTATATTTTCTGAGAGTATTTTTGCGGTAGCATTAGAATGCAGATCACCCAGTGGTTTCCTTTCACATTGTTAAAATCCCTAAGATATTGTTACATAATTATTGAGATATGATGATGTAATCCTAATAATTATTAGTATATTTAGTTTTTATATTTAATTTGATGTAAAGCCTATATAAAGACATATACACACATCTATTGCACTTAAAATGGTGTGGTACAATCAGTATAGTAGGAAAAAACTGAAGCAGAAACATAAAATCAGTAATCTGTACCTCCATCATAGCCATAACACTATCCCTGTTTGACCGCAGAACTTGCATCACATTTTCACATGTTGAACGAAAATTGCCCTCAATACCACTAACCTCCATGGCTTTAACAAGCATTCTAGTCAAGCGAAAAGGAACCTACAGAATACTAACGAAGAAATTAGTAAGTGCACTTCTATAAAACAGCCATTTTATATTCGGTAGCAAACTCAGCTCTGCATTTATCATTTAGAATATACCTTTTCGGGGAACTTCTCCCGGTTCATTGAAGCTTCAAAGCAGTCCCCAAAATCTATGTGCAAAATTTTCCCACTGCAGAAGATTCACTAGTATAAGAAACTTAAATGGTTTTAATCACAGATACTACCTCCTCTATTGTTATCATCATGGTGTACCTAGAACGGTGCAGCATAAGATTACTTGGGTGTCGATCCCCTAAACCAAGAAGGTATCCAACCTGAAACAAGACAATTTAGTCAAAGCACAGCATGAGGTGAAGTACCTACATGATAAACAGGATATTACTCCTACAAACACCCCCACCCCAACTCTACCCACGCATACACATAAATGAAGGAGAGAGAGAGATTCATTTTTCTTTTTCTTTTTTCATTTTCTTCTTCTCCAGATCCCGCTGCCATGTTTTCATTTTGTTGAAATTTAGACAATCATCACAACGTTTCATGAAGCAAAAATATTGATTTTTTTAATCGTTGGCAAGATTCTGAACCAAATTGGTTGGGTTTATTCCCTAGTTGTAGCCTCAAAAGTAATGACTTTGATAAGCTTCTCCGTCCTAGATTGTTAGCGTGAAACCAGATGGTCTGCAAATTGCCAGATAGATGCTCTGGGTAGTGGAAACAAACAAGCTCCAATGCAGGATCCATTTGCCACCATAATTAACCAAAAGTGCAAAGACTTGATACCAGAATTACAATAAAGTTTTGGACTTAGCAGATGAAGTGCCAAGAGCTTATACACTAACGGGTGCAAAATAATAATCTTACAGCTGATTGTGCAGGTTTCAAGTGTTGTTGGACTCTATATTGATGCAAGGAAAAGCTATCTAAGAAACGGATGATAACAAGGAGAGAGAGAAAACACACCATGCTCATCACGGCTAAACTTCTGGTATAGTTGGTCCTCCTCTCTAGCCATACTTCAGAAGTGCGACTTTTTAACCAAAGAACCTTTAAGAGAAAAATATTATAGTCCCTTAAATAACACATCTCCTTTAAGGGAAGAATAAGTAATACAGAGAAGAATAGACTATCGAATTCTAGAAGAATACATACCCTGGCCAGGTCATTTCCTTCAGTATTTTGTAGAGCATATTCAAATACTTCCACTTTGGCTATGAGAGGTAAATGGTCATAATCTGGAGCAAAACTTAGCATATATTTATGCTCTTGGTTTAAGGTGATCTGTAACCACAAAAATGACAATAATGAATGCAGTGCCCTCAAATTCATGCATCAACTTAACCATAACTTCCCAAACAAAGAAAATTCTGGACTTCAATTGACCAAAACCGGTCAATTAATGTACTTCAACAGACCTTTCTGGCATCCCTATACTCTCGAATAAGCTGGTGCAGGGTATCACAATTTGGGACCCATTCAATCAACCCACTGTTTGGAGATAGAGGAATGACATCATATCGTTGAATAGACAAATCCTTCTCTGCGGTCTTTCTAGAATATTCCAACAGGGTATTCACCAAACCAAAAAGCTGAAAAAAAAATGTGAATGTCAAACAAATTAGCCTCAAGATGATGGATTAATACAAAGATTTAAATTGTGATTTCCATTTCAATAACGGCCTCATAATCCAGCTCCCTAGATGAAATGGAACTATCCAGTATCCACCAACACATAAGAGAAGCAGTACAACAAAATGGACAATGAAGCAGAATGAAGAAAACACCTGCATGACACGTTCATCTTGGCGTAAATCCTCATGTCCCTTCAACAAGAAGGCATAATCTTCACCGTCACTCCCATGAATTGTCAATTTACGAGGTCGTTGTTTTGATGTAATGACAACAAGCTGGGTTGCAAATGATGCAATCGTCACCACTGGTGAATCTGAAAATGAAAATGGTGGGTGTAAATTTAGAAGGGGCATGCCAGATTTGGCACCAAAACACAGTTGTGAAAAATAAAATTCAGTTTTACCAGCACGATATGTCCCAGGAACAGCCAGCTCTAAGTTGCGGCATTCCAACAGCTCAGGAGAAACAGACTGTTTTCCCACAGGTAGTGGATAGTTAGTGCCACAACAATGAGTTGCGTTAAAACATAGAAGTTAACATAAAGGCAGTGTTCTTGCCTGCAGGTCCAAGGTGGTAAGGCTTTGAAGCTGTTTGTCTATTCTTCTGAAGACATGATAATAGAGATCCCATGCCTGGTCAAAACAAACACTATCAAAATCCTTAGCATTCAAATTATGCTGATACATTGGTGAAGGCAAAAGCTAACACCTATGTGCTGACTCCGTATTTGTTTATTTTCTGAACTCCCAGTGCCCTAGTTGGTCTTCCAAAACCTAAAGCCAGGTTTTTTATCCTATCATTTTCCCTTGATACGTTCAACTGAGTAACCATAAATTCCAAAAGCTTAAGCAAGAAGGAAATGAGCTTAGAATAGTATTTAAACTCTAATATTCTCTGTGAGAATTTGTGAAGAAAATGTCTATAAACATTTGCTTTTTTTAGAACTTACAATGAGAGGCCTTTATATAAGCATTATACAACTACCATATTAAATACACAACTACCATATTAACTACCATATTAAATACACAACACCACAACTACCAACTACACACTACATAACTAATTCCAACAACTAACTAATTCCAACACTCCCCCTCAAGCTGGAGCATACATGTTATATGCACCAAGCTTGTTACAGATGAAATCAATACGAGGACCGCGAAGAGACTTAGTAAGGACATCTGCTAATTGACCGTCTGAGTTGACAAAGCTAGTAGCAATATATCCTGACAAAATTTCTCTCTGATAAAGTGACAATCCACTTCGATATGTTTGGTCCTCTCGTGAAACAAGGGGATCGAGGCGATATGTAATGCTGCCTGGTTGTCACAGATTAGTTTCATTTGTGCTCCTCCTCCAAACTTCAATTCTTGCAGTAACTGTTTCAACCACATTAGCTCACATGTTGCTAAGGCCATAGCTCTATATTCTGCCTCTGCACTAGACCTGGCAACAACAACTTGCTTCTTACTCTTCCAGGATATGAGATTACCTCCAATCAAAACACAATAACTTGTTAGTAGAGCGTCTATCGGACGGAGAACCCGCCCAATCTTCATCAGAATAACCAATAACCTGAGTATGTCCTTTGTCTTCATATAGTAGACCTTGGCCTGGTGTTCTTTTAACATATCTAAGAATGCGTATAACAGCATCCCAATGACTTTGGCAAGGGGTTTGTAGAAACTGACTAACCACGCTTACAGCAAAAGAAATATCCGGTCGTGTGATGGTAAGGTAGTTTAGCTTCCCAACTAATCTCATGTATTGTCCAGGATCATCCAATGGTTCTCCGATTAGCTTCCTATACTCTTCGGGATTCTCCAACGGCTCCCCCTCTTTTGGTAGGAGTTTAATATTGGGATCCATGGGTGTGTCCACTGGTCTGCAATCTAACATACCAGTCTCCTGAAGAATATCCAATGCATACTTCCTCTGGAAAATAGTTACCCCAGAGTTAGATTGTGCCACCTCTATGCCAAGAAAGTACTTGAGTCGTCCCAAATCCATAGTCTGAAAATGATTAAATAGGTGTGTTTTTAGCTCCCGAATACCCTCTTGATCACTTCCAGTGATGACGATATCATCCACATAAACTACTAAGTAGATACATTTGCCATTGGAATGACGGTAGAAAACAGAGTGATCAGCTTCACTACGAGTCATACCAAAATTTGTAATTACAGCACTGAACCTCCCAAACCAAGCACGAGGAGATTGTTTTAAACCATAAAGAGAACGGCGAAGCCGACATACCAAACCATACTCCCCCTGAGCAACAAAACCAGGTGGTTGCTCCATATAGACTTCCTCTTGAAGATTACCATGGAGAAAGGCATTTTTGATGTCTAACTGATAAAGAGGCCAAAGACGCATAGCCGCAATGGAGAGAAACAATCGGACAGAGACAATTTTGGCCACAGGAGAAAAAGTGTCACCATAGTCCAGACCAAATATTTGTGTATAGCCCTTGGCAACCAGACGAGCCTTAAGACGATCAATGTTCCCATCAGGACCAACCTTCACTGTATAAACCCACCGACAGCCAACTACAGATTTGCCGGACGGTAATGGAACCAAATCCCATGTGTCACTAGAGTGTAGGGCGTCCATTTCATCAATCATTGCCTGCTTCCACCCGGGGTGGGATAATGCCTCACTGAGCTTTTTAGGAATAGAAACAGAAGACAAGGTGGAAACAAAAGCATAATATGGAGCAGATAAACGATGATAACTCATAAATGTGTATATAGGATGAGGATTGCGAGTGGAACGAATACCTTTGCTTGTGGCAATAGGACCATGTAGGGCAGGCAGGTCAACAGTAGGGGTAGGAGCTGGAGCAAGGTGTGAGTCAGCCTGGAGAGGTGGGGGGCGAGGACGACGTTGGTAGACCTGAAGAGGACGAGGTAATGGGACAACCTCTGATGGAGGACTATAGAATGGAACGGGAAGAACCTCTGGATGGAGTGTAATGGGTGGTGTATTTGGAGAGAAAAATGGGGATGACTCAAAGAAGGTAACGTCAGCAGAAATGATGTAACGGTCAATAATGGGAGAATAACAACGATACCCTTTTTGAAGTCGAGAGTAACCTAAGAAGATACATTTGATGGACTTAGCACCCAATTTATACCGGCCTGGTGTCGGGTTATGGACAAAGCAAACACAACCGAATATGCGAAGGGGTAAATGATGGAGAGGTTGAGTGGGAAATAGAATGGAGTGGGGAAGTTGATTTTGTAAAACAGAGAAAGGCATACGATTAATTAAATAGCAAGCTGTGAGAACATCCCCCCAAAAACGAAAGGGCAGATGATTGTGGAGTAAAAGGGTACGGGCCGTGTCAATGAGATGTCTGTTTTTACGTTCAGCGACACCATTTTGTTGGGGTGTGTGAGCACAAGAGGACTCATGAAGAATACCGAGGGAGGACATGAAATTTTTGAACGGGGTAGAAAAATATTCACGAGCATTATCTCTGCACTAGACCTAACGACGACAACTTGCTTCATACTCTTCCAAAATATGAGATTACCTTCAATCAGAACACAATAACATGTAGTAGAACGTCTATCTGAAGGAGAACCCGTCAAATCTGCATCAGAACAACCAATAACCTGAGTATGTCCCTTATCTTCATATAGTAGACCTTGATCTGATGCTCTTTTTACATATCTAAGACATCCCAATGACTTTGACAATGAGTGTAGAGACTGACTAACCACGCTTACAGCAAAAGAAATATATGGTCGCGTGATTGTAAGGTAGTTTAGCTTCCCAACTAATCTCTTGTATTGTCCATGATCATCCAGTGGTTCTCCGATTAGCTTCCTATATTCTTCAGGATTCTCCAACGGCTCCCCCTCTTTTGGTAGGAGTTTAACATTGGAATCCATAGGTGTATCCACCGGTCTGCAATCTAACATACCAGTGTCGTGAATAATATCCAATGCATACTTTCTCTGGGAAATGGCTACCCCAGAGTTAGATTGTGCTACCTCTATGTCAAGAAAGTACTCGAGTCATCCCAAATTCTTAGTCTGGAAATGATTGAATAGGTGTGTTTTTAGCTCCCAAATTCCCTCTTGATCACTTCCAGTAATGATATCATCCACATAAATTACCAAGTAGATGCATTTGCCATTGGAATGGCGGTAGAAAACAGAGTGATCAACTTCACTACGAATCATGTTAAAATCTGTAATCACAGCACTGAACCTCTCAAATCAAGCACGAGGAGCCTGTTTTAAACCATAAAGAGAACAGCGAAGCCGACATACCAAATCATACTCCCCCTAAGCAACAAAACCAGGGGGTTGCTCCATATAGACTTCCTCCTGAAGATCACCATGAAGAAAAACAATTTTGATGTCCAACTGATAAAGGGGCCAATGACGCATAGAAAAAAGAAAACAAAGGCAATTTTTTCCACCGGAGAAAATATGTCACCATAGTTCAGACCAAATATCTGAGTATAGCCCTTGGCAACCATATGAGCCTTAAGACGATCAATGTGCCCATCAGGACCAACCTTTACTATATAAACCCACCGGCAGCTAACTATAGATTTTCCGGGTGGTAAAAGAACCAAATCCCAAGTGCCACTATAGTGTAAGGCGGCCATTTCATCAACCATGGCCCGCTTCCACCTTGGGTGTGATAGTGTCTCACTGAGCTTTTTAGGAATAGAAACAGAAGATAAGGTGGAAACAAAAACATAATATGGAGCAGATAAACGATGTAACTCATAACTGTGTATATGGGATGAGGATTGCGAGTGAAACAAATACCTTTGCTAGTGGCAATAGGACCATTTTGGGCAGGCAGGTCCACAGTAGAGGTTAGGAGCTGCAGAAGATTGTGAGTCGACCACTTAGACTTGAAGAGGACGATGTGATGGCACGGCCTTTATTGGAGGACTGTAGAATGGAATGGGAAGGACCTCGGGAGGGCGTGGGCTGGTCGGTGTATCGGGAGAGAAAAATGGAGATGACTCAAAGAAAGTGACATTAGCGGAAATGATGTAACGGTCAACAACAGGAGAATAATGGTACCCTTTTATGAAGTTGAGAGTAACCCAAGAAGATACATTTAGTAGACTTAGCACCCAATTTATCTTGGCCCGATTTCAAGTTAGGTACAAAGTAAACACAACCGAATATGCGAAGTGGCAGATGATGGAGGGGTTGAGTTGAAAACATAATGGAGTGGGGAACTTGATTATGCAAAACAGAGGAAGGTATAAGATTGATTAAAAAAAAAGCAGTGAGAACAACATCCCCCAAAAATGAAGGGGCATATGATTGTGGAGTAATAGAGTACGGGTCGTGTCAATGAGATGTCGGTTTTACGTTCAGTGACACCATTCTGTTGGGGTGTGTGAGCACAAGATGACCCATGAAGAATTCCAAAGGAGGGACTTTGAAACAGGAACACCGAATTGAGTTTGAATCTCCGCACAAAAGGTTTAAAAATCGAAAATAACTCAGAATGATCTTGAAGTAAGAACAGTCAAGTGTTTCAAAAATGATCATCAATAAATGTAACAAAATATCGAAATCTCAAAACACAGTTAGACACAACAGGGACCTCAAACATCATAATGAACTAATTCAAATAAGGATACAACCCGATAATTGACACGATTGGGAAACTTAGTATGAGTTTGTTTTCCAAGTTGACACGACACGATTAAATGAAGAGACATTAGAAAGATGCGGAGCTAGCCTCTGTAGCTTGGACAGACTGGGGTGACCCAAACGACAATGAATGACTTGGGCAGAATCAAAAGAAGGGCAAGCAACGAAAGGTAACGACCGTGAAAGATGATAAAGGCCTTGTGACTCACGTCTTGTACCAATCATCCGTCTCATACTCTGGTCCTGCACAACAGCAGAATTATTAAGAAAAGTGACAGAGCAATTAAGATCATAAGCAAGTTTACCAACATAAATAAGATTAAAATGATAACCAGGTACATAAAGAACGGAATTCAGTGGTAATAAAGGGACAAGAGAAGCTCGCTCGATGCCCTTAGCAACTGTTTTTTAGAGGGAATTCGAATTGGTTAAAGGAGAAAATTTGTGGATTACTGGAAATATGGTCAGAGGCTCCGAAATCAAGGACTCAGTGAGGCAAGCCACAAAATTACCAGTGTGGGCAACGAAGGCGGAGGATGATTGCTGAGAGGCCTGATACTGAAGGAAAGCTGCATAAGCCGGGCAAGATAAGGTAACCTGTTGGGATGCAGTGCTGTCAATTTGAGTAATCTTAGCAGTAGGAGGACAATGAGGTTTTCCATGAAGCTGATAGCAACACTCTCGGATGTGACCAACCTTATGATAGTAATTGCATTTTTGACGCACTCCTCGGTTGGGACCCCCACTGATCTTGGAACTATCATGTACTGCTAAGATAGAAGTCTCTGCGGAATGGTACTCGGAGTCAATGATGGCAGCTGGGGAGACTCGAAGGAGTCCAGCAAAAATATTTTTCAGAGAGAGGATAGCAGCACTGGCCAATATCTGATCACGAACAGGCTGAAGCTCAGATCGTATCCAATCAAAGTTAACACCATAAAGAACTGTTCTCGCTGACGTTTCTGTTCAACAATAGTAGTGGTAATTGGCAAGATAGAACTGAACTCCTCGCGCAATGATTCAATTCGATCAATATACTCAGACATATTTAGATCATGTTGATTCAATTGAAACAAATGGGACACAACATTATAAAATCTCTAGATATCATTTGTATACAAAGCGTGAGCCTTATTTCATAACTTGTTGCAAGTCTTATCGATCATACACATGACAAGAAGTTTAGAATCAATGGACTGCCATAAGAGATTACAAAATTGAGAATCAAGCTTTTTCCAAGACTTGCGCTCAGTGTCAGGTATAAAATCCTCACTGGAGGTTAATGATCTTCACACCCTTGCCCTATAAACCATGAAGAAATTGAGGAAACCCTCTTTTTATTTTCTTATTTTAAACTATACAAGAATTGGCCATATATAGCCTTCAGTCTTCTCTATAAAAGGAAGATAAATCTACCCATAATTACATACAATCAATTACAATCAATTATCATATGATCTCTAGCAATTTTAAAGATATTTTCCTATTTTTAACACTCCCCCTCAAGTTGGAGCATATAGATCATATGCACCAAGCTTGTTACAAATAAAATCAATACGAGGACCGCGAAGAGACTTAGTAAGGATGTCCGCTAATTGTCCTTCGGAGTTGACGAAGCTAGTGACCATGCATCCAGATAAAATTTTCTCCCTGATAAAGTGACAATCGACTTCTATGTGCTTGGTCCTTTCATGAAACACAGGGTTAGATGCTATATGTAGTGCTGCCTGGTTGTCACAAATTAGCTTCATTTGTGTCCCACCTCCAAACTTTAATTCCTGTAACAACTGTTTTAACCATACTAACTCACATGTTGCCAAGGCCATAGCTCGATATTCTGCTTCTGCACTAGACCTGGCAACAACTGCTTGTTTCTTATTTTTCCAGGATACTAGGTTGCCTCCAATTAAAACACAATATCCTGTAGTAGAACGCCTGTCGGACGGAGAGCCTGCATAATCTGCATCAGAATAACCAACTATCTCAGTATTGCCTTTATCTTCATACAATAATCCTTGTCCTGGCGCTTTCTTGATATACTTAAGAATACGTATGACAGCATCCCAATGACTTTCACATGGAGTTTGCAGGAATTGGCTAAGCACACTGACTGTGAATGAGATATCTGGGCGAGTAATTGTAAGATAGTTCAACTTTCCAACTAACCGCCTATATCGTCCAGGATCTTTTAGCGGCTCTCCAACTAGTTTCCTGTACTCCTCAGGGTTTTCCAATGGCTCCCCCTCTTTTGGTAGAAGTTTAACATTTGGATCCATGGGCGTGTCAACAGGTTTACAATCTAACATGCCTGTTTCTTGAAGAATGTCTATAGCATATTTTCTCTGAGAGATGACTATACCAGTATGAGATTGAGCTACTTCTATGCCAAGGAAGTACTTTAGTAGTCCCAAATCCTTAGTCTGAAAATGATTAAATAAATGTGTTTTCAGCTGTCGAATTCCCTCTTGGTCACTTCCAGTAATGACTATATCATCCACATATACAACCAAGTAAATGCATTGGCCATTGGAATGGCGATAGAAAACCGAGTGGTCTGCCTCGCTACGAGTCATACCAAATTTCTGAATGACAGTACTAAATCTCCCAAACCAAGCACGAGGAGACTGTTTGAGACCATACAGAGAGCGACGAAGCCGACAAACCAAACCATACTCCCCCTGAGCAACAAAACCAGGTGGTTGCTCCATATAGACTTCCTCTTGGAGGTCTCCATGAAGGAAGGCATTCTTGATGTCCAGCTGATAGAGTGGCCAGTGACGCATAGCAGCCATGGAGAGAAACAAGCGGACGGAAGCAATTTTGGCTACAGGAGAAAAAGTGTCACCATAGTTCAAACCAAATATCTGGGTATAACCTTTAGCAACAAGGCAAGCCTTGAGTCGATCAATCTGCCCATCAGGACCAACTTTCACCGCATAAACCCATCGACAACCAACTGTAGATTTCCCATGAGGTAACGGAACCAAATCCCAAGTGCCACTTGAGTGTAAAGCAGCCATTTCATCTATCATTGCTTGTTTCCATCCTGGATCAGACAAAGCCTCATGGACATTTCTAGGAAGAGGAACAGAAGACAAGGTGGAGACAAAAGCAAAATATGGAGCAGATAAACGATGATAACTGAGAAATGTATAAATAGGATGTGGATTACGAATGGAACGAATACCTTTACTGGTGGCAAGTGGGCAAGAAGGTCCAATGTACGGGCAGGAGCTGGAGTAGGTTGAGTCAGTGGCTGCAGTGTCAATGCCGGCGGAAGATAGAGAACGAGGACGACGGTGATATACCTGAAGAAGACGTGATGGTGACATAGTCTCAAGTGTAGGATGAAAGAATGGAACAGGTAGTACCGTAGAGAAGGGGCGGGAAGAGTCGGGGTATGAGGAGAGAAGTAAGGTGATGACTCGAAGAATGTGACGTCGGCAGAGATAAAATAGCGGTTATTATCTGGGGAATAACATCGGTACCCTTTTTGAAGTAGGGAATATCCTAAGAAGATGCATTTAGTAGATTTAGCAGAAAGTTTATCTTGTCCCGGGGTTAGATTATGGACAAAACACATACAACCAAATATGCGAAGAGGGACCGAATAGAGAGGTTGGTTGGGAAATAAGATAGAGTGGGGAATTTGGTTTTGTAAAACAGAAGAAGGCATGCGATTAATGAGAGATAGCAAGCAGTAAGAACTGCATCCCCCCAGAAACGAAAAGAAACGAAATGGTATAGGGTTGAATTAATAAGGTACGAGCCGTCTCAATGAGATGTCGATTTTTACGTTCAGCTAGACCATTTTGTTGGGGTGTATAAACACAAGAGGACTCATGTAGAATACCTTGAGATGAGATAAAGGTGGTAAAAGGAGCAGAAAAATACTCCCGAGCATTATCACTACGAAATACACGAATGGGAACATCAAATTGAGTTTTGATTTCAGCACAAAATTTTCGAAAAATAGGAAATAACTCAGAACGATCTTTCATTAAAAATAGCCAAGTATTTCGAGAGTAATCATCAATAATGTCACAAAATACCGAAATCCCATAACAGAATTGACACGACACGGACCCCAAACATCGGAATGAATTAACTCAAAAGGGGACGCAGCCCGATTATTGACTCGATTGGGAAATCGTACACGAGCATGTTTCCTAAGTTGACACGACTCACATGGAAATGAAGATAATGAAGAAAGGTGCGGAACTAGCTTCTGAAGCTTAGAGAGACTGGGGTGACCCAAACGGTTGTGGAGAACATCAGCAGAATCGGTGGAGGTGCAAGCGACCGCAAGCAATGACTGCGTGAGATGATAAAGGCCTTGTGACTCACGTCCTGTACCAATCATCCGTCCCGTACCCTGGTCCTGTACAATAACAGAATGATTAAGAAAGGTGACAGAACAATTCAGATCATGAGTGAGTTTACTAACAGAAATAAAATTGAAAGGACAACCCGGTACATAAAGCACAGATTTCAGAGGTAAGGAAGGAACATGAGAGGCTTGACCAATTCCTTTAGCGATAGTTTTAGAACCATTAGCAAGAGTAACCATAGGAAGAGAATGAGAACTAGTTAAAGATACAAAAAGTTTTGGATTACCAGAAATGTGATCAGAGGCGCCAGAGTCCAAGACCCATGGGCACAATGGTGAGGACTGAGTGATGCAGGCAACAGAATTACCAGTATGAGCAACGGAAGCAGATGACGAGGACTGAGAGGCCTGATACTGGAGGAAAGCTGCATATTCGGCTTCAGACAGAGTAACATTCTGAGAGGGCTGGTCGAAGTAGTCCGAGGACGGGGAAAGATCAACTTGAGCAACCTTAGCCTTAGGAGGATGTGGTGGTTTTCCACGGAGCTGATAACAACGCTCCCGAGTATGGCCAACCTTGTGACAGTAGGTACACTTCGGACGCTCGCCCCGATGACGAGGATTACCTCGACCGCCGCTGGAATGGCCGTGAGAGGCCAAAATGGAAGACTCGGTTGGATGAGTCACAATAGCTGAAGAAGAGACACGGAGAAGGCGAGAGAAGACATTCTCCAAGAGGGAATTGTAGCACTAGCTAATATTTGGTCTCGCGGACTGGCTGAAGTTCGGACGTTATCCCAAGAAGAGTTAAGACCATAAAGAAGTGTTCCCGTTGGCGCTCCTGATCAGATAAATTCGAAGTAATTGGGAGGAGAGAATTGAACTCCTCTCTAAGGGATTCTACTCTGCCAATGTATTTAGAAATATCCATATCCCGCTGATGCAAACTGAACATGTTAGATACCACAGAATAGAAACGTTGAATATCATTAGCGTATAAAGAGCGAGCTTTGCCCCATAATTTGGAGCAGGTCTTATAAGGCCTAAAAATAACCAGAAGTTTTGGATCAATAGCCTGCCAAAGTAAATTACATAACTGGGCATCTATTTTCTTCCAAAGTGGTCGTTCTTCAGGAAGAATATCTTCAGCATTGGAAGTCAAATGGTCTTCACATCCTTGTCCCATAAACCAGAGTTCAACAGAGGCAGCCCAACACACATAATTTAAAGGGCCAAATAATTTTTCAGATGTAAGAACACAATTACTAGAGATTACAGGAATGGGAACACCAGACTTACCCAAAGCGGATGGGCGGGGAGGATGATTACTGCTCGGGTCGGCCATGGCAGGGAATAGTGGCGCCGGACAGTGAACAGTGACGATGAACAGTGCGCGTGAACAGTACCCGTGAACAGTGCGCATGAACAGTGACGGTGAACAGTGACGGGAACAGTGCTCGTGAAAAGTGATGCCGGAAAAAGTAAAAGGAAACCCTAGGATCAACCTACTGATACCATGAAGAAATTGAGGAAACCCTCTTTTTATTTTTCTTATTTTAAACTATACAAGAATTGGCCATATATAGCCTTCAGTCTTCTCTATAAAAGGAAGATAAATCTACCCATGATTATATACAATCAATTACAATCAATTATCATATCTCTAGCAATCTTAAAGATATTTTCCTATTTTTAACAAACCATAATTCAATTGATGCCGACCAAGAAACATAATTTATAGAGCCAATTAACTTTTCAGTTGTAATAACAGAACCAGAAAGAGTAGGGACAGAGGCATCTGATTTAGGCAAGATCAGAGCCTGAGGGTGAGTGTCGCCTTCCGATGGGCTATCCATAGGGAGTGTCTCAGCAAACAAAAGGAAAAACCGGGCAGAGCACGGAAGCAGGGGCTGGAGGCGTGTGGGAGGCATGCGCGGAAGGAGAAGTGGCGCGTGACGGCACGTGAGGCTGATTGTGCGGCGCGGTTCACAGTGAGGGTAGATCGGCGGTGTCTAACTGTAATGGTGGTGGCGGTTTGTGGGGAAAAGTTGCGGAAGTGGTGGTGGAGAAATCTAGGGTTCAGAGGGTAGTTTAGGAAAAACAGGGAGAGTGACATGCTAAAGGAGGAAACCGACGACATAATTGTGACAACCGGTTGACAAGGAATCGGAGGATGTTGGAGGTGTCGTCGGATGCGCCGGAACAATGACGTCGACAGTGGCAGTGGCGGCTGTGTTGCCAAAAAAACAAAAAACAAAAAACAAAAGTGCTCTAGGATCAACCTACTGATACTCTGTAGAGAAGTAGATAAAAATACTTTTATATACCTTGATAAAGTATTTACAAGACATGGCTTTATATAACCATGAGAATACAACATATTAGGAAAATAAATATTACACATAAATACTAATTATTCTAGCAATCAACCTAATTTATTATTTTCCTAATTCCAACAGTGATTAATTTCATATATTTCTAAATGAGACAGCTGATGCAGAAATCACAATATAGTGAACATCGCAAACCCTATTCCTCGAAATTTTACAGATAATCATCAAGAAAAAACAAATTTTAATGCTAAACTTGTTCATACCTGAGTAAGCTCAGCATCTTTTCCAGTTCTCTTATACTTCATGCAACAATCATAGGCCTCCAACAATTCATGACGATACGCCTACATAGCAAAAGGTAAAATAAACAAGCAAATGAGTAACAATTATTATAGTATCCTAAAAGCTAAAATGGCTCCCACGTCACGAAGGCAGTCAATGTTGTTAAAGGCGTAAGGCACAAAGGGTCCTAGACATATATATATCCAGTTAACTAAAACAAAGAGAAATCATTGAAAATATATTTAAAACAATTACAATAATACAAATTTGATGAATTGATGTGTTTGTTGAAATTTAAAATCCACCTCAAAACTTATTTTAATTAATTAAAGAAATGTTATACAACTTGATTTTGGATTGGTTGGTCAATTCGAATAAGGGTTATCTCACACATTTTTATGAGGCGCGCTAGCCTAGCCTGACCCTTCATGAGAAGCAGTGGTCTGAGCTTGAACTTAAGGCGCGCCTTTGACAACTACAAAGTTCAAGCAAAGAATGAATGACAAAAACATGGACCAAAAATATGATCAAGCTGTAGTCAACCGACATTAATCGCTGTCTCATCATAATGGACAAAATAATAATAGTAATGAACAAAAAACCATCAAGAAAACGATATAACCTCTATGAATGCTCTCTCTTTTATGGTGGTATTTTCCCTCATAGCCCCTTCCTCGAGCATTTCATGCAATGGCTCCAACACTTTCAACATCCCTTCAATGTTATGTTCACCAAAATACAGACGGCTAGCTTCTTCTAGTGCCTCGTGCCACATTTCATGCCAGAGTATTGCAACTCTAATTAGTTCCTTTGAGACAAGTTGTGCCTGCATGTGAAAGCAAGTTATAAGATACGACAAAAACTGCAGAAAAGTATAGACCATAAATAGACAATTAATTACTAGACCTGGTCCACCAGCACACCACTATGCTGCCGAACTTTGTCAACCACTTCTAGAGCTGCAGCTCTACGTAAATTGCTAATTGATTTGCATGCCACAAGAAGGGGGTACATGAGAGCCTGAATAATTGAAGTTAAGTTAGCAATGGTAGGAACTTTTTTGAGTTGAAAAACATCCAAGGAACATAAACATACTAATCAGCAACATAAAAGATGGACATGAAAATAATATTCAATGTCTAAGAAACTTAAGCTCCATCTAATGTTCATGAAAATCAACACCTTCAAAAGAGATCCTCAAAATCTTGTGACCATCACTTAAGAAAACAAAAATAAGACACTTGTAAAGCTCTATAATATCTTCAATATTTTAATATTACCTTTAATCCTTCAATCAATACCACACACAAGCTGAAACTAAAATTTGGAAATTGAAGACCAAAAACAAACCTGCGGATGACTTTGTCCAATCCGCACCAAAAGGGACTGTATCAATTCTCTCACAACATGGTCATTTGAATGTATCCTGGCAATTATTTGAGGTAAAACAACCAGCCATGTGTTAATATTAACATGTGCAAAACCTTTCTGCAGAGCTATTTGAACTTCTGCAGTAGCTCCATGGCTGAACCACAAGGTGAGAAGACGAAGTATATCCTGAAGCACAGCAGAATTAGAAAAAAATGAGCATTATAGTGTTTGATACTGTGAAAATAAATGTGGTATCCAAAAATGCATGTAAGGATACATACGACGACTCGAACATGCACCCTTTATGTCCAAGATTTTGAAATCAGTAACACCACCTAATATCAAGATATATCCTTTACCTGTAAACTATCATCAACACCCTTAGCATGTGCTGCACATGCTATAGAATGGAAATATCCAGTGACTGCATGAACAACAAACTGCGAAGCAACAGAAGGGAGGCCTCTCACAGTATAATGAGACATCACCGCTGTGTTGAACAATGCCCATGAGTGCCATGCTTTCCACCACTTCGTTGCACACCGAGTGGCATTTCTAAATGCAGCAAGAATTTCTACAGAAGTAGAAGATTATTTCAAACAAAAACAAAAACAAAAACAAAAACAAAAACAAAACAAAAACAAAAACAAAACAAACAAACAAAAAAACATTTCAAAGCAAATAAACAACTAATTAAATTGCAAGAACTTAAATAAAGATTTCAAAACCAATAAACTTATAGATTACAATAACTCATCTACCTGGTATAGATTCATCATCCAATCCGGGAGAAAGTGCCGATTGCCAAGTTCCAAGTCTGAGACACACACGGGCAATGAGTGGAACTTTGGTACTTGTAGCAGTGGTTAAACTAGTTGATGCAACTGATTGAATAACTGGAGCACTTGACAGCTCCATGGCCAAAGTCTACAACAGCAGTTAGAAGCCAAGAAAGAAAAAAAACATGAAGATTAGAACTCAGAATAAGTAATGCTAGTAGAAAAAGACATATTACGGGCAGTCTTGTATTTTGCACACTAACGAGAATCTGTTATACCTGTAGCCTAGCAAATGCTTCCTTTCGCTTAAGATCCTCACCAAGCGACCATTGGTATTTCAAGTATGCAAGCATTACTTGAGGAGGCCCATGATATCGTACATTTTCATGAGATGTCTCCGGATCATACTAATTATGACATGAAACAAATTCAAATAAAGACAGACACAAACTAAGAAAATATCAAAGTTAGCATCCTTGACTTCGGGAAAGCCTAAGAGCAGACCTGTAAGAGTTTAATTAAAGTAGATCGAGCCTGACAAATTCTTCCACTTTTTCTACACAGAGAAGCAAACTTGAGCCAAGTATCAACATCCTCTGAGGGTGGTAAAACAAGAGCTCTAACAGCTAAAAGCGCTTGCCAAACCTAGACATTGAAGGGAAGCAATTATTAGAAGAAATCATTAAAATTATGAGCATAGAAGACATATTTTACATATATATATTTGACAATTATATCAACTTCATCATATGAAAAACACGGAGGAATAACTGAGAACAGAAATGTAAAGAATGTACCTCAGCATTGTGTTTCGTTCCTTGTATCCGCTCAGTCCACATATTTCGGATAATAGACCGCCTTCCTTCAGCAACAGGATTTCCCACAGGAAGAGTACAGTAATCAATTACCTGCCAAAAACAAACTTTCACCATCCACCATCATACCATTTAACAACGCAAGCTTTCTTGGATTTACGATCATGATAGCAACGGTAACAAAAGAAAATTCCCATCTATTCCCTCAAAGCCTCATCCCCAAATAAATAAATAAATTATAGAACAAACCTCCTCTAGTTCAGACAGCTGCTGAACACGGACCATATTGCTGTAGGCACGATCATAGCTTTCTAGAACCTGAACAAGAGGACATACTTAGACTACTCAATCACCAAAAGAAAATATGTGTATACTTGAAATGTAAACATTCAAAATCCAAATAATTAATTCTGAGATTCAAGTAAAGGAAACAAGTCAAATGCCCAATTGAAGAAATAAAAATGCCAACACTAATTTATTAACTTTCTTCCACTTATATTCGTTAAAAGAAATCTTAAGATAGCAATCATGTTTACAACACAAGTGATAAGACCTGGAACTCATACAATAATTCAGGACATAGAGTAACAAAATGACCAAAGCTGCAAGCTCAGTGGCAAGGCATTTCCTAGCTCTCTCAACATATTCACGTGCTTCATCATACTACAAGAAAAACCATAAAATTTTAATATACAGCATGCAAGAAAAAGGACAATAAACCTAGTTCGGAAAAAAGATTGATATATATAAATAATACCTTTCCTCTACGAACTAACAAAACAGCCCTGAAGAATGTACCATTACTGCTTCCATCACCACTAGCAGCAGTGTTACCCAAAACCCGAAGTTTTGTTTCATCACCATCATCTAACCGAGACACGTATTCTGCCATTTGATCCCACTCTCCCATATTCCAAGCAGCACTTGCAGCCTGGGCAAAAAATCATTGGTATAAGCATGGGGTGCATTAATATTGGTAACAACTTCATAAACATAAGAAAATAACCATTGGTGCCATCTCTAGTCGTGCAGCAGGCTCAGCTGGGGTCCAATATTCTTTGCAGAGGTTGTTAAGTTCTTCCCATCGAGCCAAAGCAGCAAGGCAACGCATCCGCCCTACATAACACAGCAAAAATAAAACCATTTCAAGAAATGAACACAGAAGCAATGATGTCATAGACATTGTCAACTAATCAAAAAAAGTAGCAAACAATCAGGTCCAAGAGGAAAATGTTGCCTTATATTGATTTTCTCATGCCTCTAATTTGCAAGATAGATTGCAACATACACATCATAGCATCAATAGACACATAGCAGGGAAGAAGGCAATGCAGATTGCCAAAAGTGACAGACTTGCTAGGAACCACCGAACAGCATTTACAAATTTAACCTCAGGGCATATTCAGTTTCACTCAACTAACTCATTAGTTTTCTTATTTAAACTTTTTAATTTTATATATTTGCTTGATGGCAATGTCAGACCAAGGTAATAGCAGTGCATAGGAAATCCTAAGGCACACAAGTTGCATGCAAACACATCAAGCAAACAGGCAACAACAGCACTGGACACCCAGGCAGTATTGTGCACACTGCTAACAGTATGTAATGGCAATAAAAATTATTGGCTTGAGAAGACCTAAGCTGACACAACTGTTGAGTATTTCTTCAAATAATCTTTATCACAGACAATGGTGGAACGATTATTGACTGCTAAATTTGGTATTTTAGCCTTTAATAAAGAAAGTTGATACCACATAGTGGGACCAGATTGGAAAATTGATGCCCCATAGTGGGACCAGATTGGCAACTGCAAGGAAATGAAGACTATTACAGAAAAATGCCTAAAAAAGGGAATGAAAAGACTGAGGCTTCGCAAACAGAATTAATTGCAATGATTTCAATATCACATGCCACATCGAAGTTGAAACTAAACAAGCAATAAGAGTAGAGCATGTTAACGCTTGATATGGACCTAATGTAGCTTCCAATACAATATGGGGATTTGATGTTTGAGAAGCTTTAGTAGTATACGCCTTGAGTGCATCGTCCCACCGCTGCAATTTCTCATACCTGAATACAGAGAACAGGATGTGAATAAAAAAAATATATGACAATAAAAAACCAATAGAGATGGGTTGAAAAGTGTGGCAGAACAAAATAACACTCCATAATTTGTTTAGCAGAAAGGTAAAACAAATGACACAAGTTATTAAGGTTCAACGATACCATGACTCCTTCAACTGAACATCTAGCTCTTGTTGAGCGTAGATCAATATTCCAACAGCAGCCTAAAAGAACAGAAGCAAAAAAAAAAGGATAATGAGAACAGAAGATCTCAAAATGGAAAGGAAAAAAGTGCATCAAAATACAAGACCACAAAATCAGAAAATATTAATTTTGATTGAAGTTAACCTCATGCTGGTGTAACTGATTATTTATATGTATAAGAGCTTCGACGACGGCAACAGGGTTTGCATCCATCCTGTTGGAGTGTGCACCATCAAATTCCATTTCTTTATAATGCAAGGCCTTGGCGAATGCACGACACTAATATAAAGTTGCCAAAATATAAGATACATGAAATACACAGTTAATCTCATAAGGTGCACAAGTGTAAAAGAAGGGTATTGGTTCTAAGTTTGCAGTGTTCATCAGAGCACACCTTTTCTGCTAGGGCACCAAGCAGACGGATGTCTATAGGAAGTGGTTTCTCATCGTGTTCCATGAACTCTGCCTGTAAAGATAAGTTCATGATAATTAATAAATATCATCTCATACTTCACTTCACTATCTTAGTATCTTACGTCAATAACAAGAGTTGTACATGCAGAAAACCGGCCTACCAAGTTAAGAAGTGTAGCGAGGATTTCTGGAGGAATATTTGGAGAGGAAAAAGCCATCTCTAAACTCCGAACTAGCTGTTTCTGACTAGTTTCATTCAGTTGTGACCAACAGCTAACAAAACCAGCAGCAAACAACTCCCTCCCAACAAAAGGCTGCAAAGCTAAAGTCAGAACCTGATCCCCAAAAAAGGTTAACACAGATGAAAACAGCTAAGATACCTGTAACTGTGCAAGCTTTGCACAGGTTCGTAATGCTGGAGAAGGAGATTCCTTCAACAGTTCAATGCTAAAATGCCTCATCCATTCCGCCCAATCTTCCTTGGTACTCCGCTGAGAAGCCTCTCCAGCAGTGCGTAAACGACCATCATTGACCTGCAAGACAGATCCCAGAAAACAGCTAAAATTCGGGACAAAATGCCAATGCCAATGTAATCAACAAGTATCACACGACGAAGATATAAGAATGATCAGGACAAGAATAAAATGGAATTCAGAAGGAAACGGTGATGTTGTAGAATAATAATTCAGTGCTCCATAACATCACATATATAACATGCAGTTGTATACTACAATAAATACTCTTGATAGAACTCCACGGAAATGTACTGCAAGAATTTGTATATTAATTTTGTTGCATTTTGTTGGAATTAGTTGAGAAGCTAATTAGTATTTATTGTTAGATTATATTCAACCAAGCATTTAATATGGTGTTAGATTCAACCAAGCATTAATTGTGTAGTTGGTAGTTGTGTTGTTGTGTATTTAATATGGTAGTTGTATAATGCCTATATAAAGGCCTCTCATTGTAAGTTTTATATCAAGCAAATTTTAATAAACAATTTTTTCCTTCACAAATTATCACATGGTATCAGAGCCAATCTTTCTCTGGGTTCTAGTATCTCTCTTTTAGAGTCGTCGTTCAAGTCGGCGCGTGGGGAACACACACCGCTATATATGTGTGAGCCTCACGCGCCGCATCTTCTTTGGCAATCTTGACAATATCAGTGACGACGAAATGCTAATTCTTATCCCTTATTTGCACCAAGTTCCACATCTGACTTTTTTCGGGGTTTTGTTATGGGGTGATTTGGCAAGTTTTCTTTAGATGTTTTGAGCTGTTCTGGAATAGTTTAAACTTTTCAGCTGTGCATTTTCCAGCGATGTTAAACCATCCAAACCTCCACATCTGTTCTCGTTGTGCATTCTCCAACGACGTTAAACAACCAAGTCACCATATATGTTCCTGCTGTGCATTCTCCAGCAGCGCTTTAAACACCCTAGTCTCTCGATGGGTCTTGTGCTGATTTCATCTGTAACAAGCTTGGTGCATACAACATGTATGCTCCAGCTTGAGGGGGAGTGTTGGAATTAGTTGAGAAGCTAATTAGTATTTATTGTTAGATTATATTCAACCAAGCATTTAATATGGTGTTAGATTCAACCAAGCATTAATTGTGTAGTTGGTAGTTGTGTTGTTGTGTATTTAATATGGTAGTTGTATAATGCCTATATAAAGGCCTCTCATTGTAAGTTTTATATCAAGCAAATGTTTATAGACATTTTCTTCACAAATTCTCACACATTTAATACCTATAATTTTGAAATTTTGTTTGTTCAACAAGTAGTTATTAGTAATTTGTTTATTAATTCTATGTTCTTTTGATTATTTTAATTTATTTACCTTCACATCATTCCATAATCTTGGGGATATCAGCCCCAAAAGCTTCAAAAGCCAATAATGCAATTAATCGCAAATCAAAACTACTGATGTACACAGGAAAACAATTTTGATATTATAGAATACTCACAAAATGGACATGACAAGCATGATATGTAGATATGGTGAGCAACAATTGCCTAACCACCAAGGCTTTCCTCTGAATTTACACTGGAACCTTAACTAGCACCTAGGGCTTGCCTAATTTGCTTGATGTCCAAGATGAACATAAAAGAAAGCAGTATATACTAAAGAGCAAATAATTGTATACAACGAATACCTGATGACCTCTAAGTTGTTTTTGAACATCATTCCCATCTTCATAAGGGTCATTCTCCACATCGTTTAATCGGTCAGTGATACCCTCCACTGGAACTCGTCGACTTAATCGTTGTGTAGCTGTACCGCCCAAAATAAGTGGCTCGCGTCTTCTCAAGCGTCCTTCAATTTCTTCGAACTCTTTATGCTGAAAACATAATTACTTTCTCAATCTGAAAATCAAGAAAAGTTCCTCA
This sequence comes from Zanthoxylum bungeanum, assembly GCA_019454045.1. Taxonomy (NCBI): domain Eukaryota; kingdom Viridiplantae; phylum Streptophyta; class Magnoliopsida; order Sapindales; family Rutaceae; genus Zanthoxylum; species Zanthoxylum bungeanum. The sequence goes on along the minus strand of SKCR01023431.1, from coordinate 24,059 downwards.
GATAAAAATTGAAACTGGGAATGTAAGATATGGACCCGCAGCCGATGTTTCAACAGGAGCTTGTGTATTGATGGGATAAATATGGTAAAGTCCTCCCCGAGGGCTTGAGCAAGACAACAGAGTGCATCAACAGCATCCTTCCGCAGCTCATCATTCTTCCTATAAATTTTAAATCTACAGAATTAAGGCTCAAGAATAACATTATGCAAAGAGGTAGGTAGAATCTGAATTAAAGAGATTCAAAAATGGGAAGCCAAAGCCGCCATATCAGCTTAAAGCAGAACATGAGGAAATATATTCAGGCTCAGTCAAAAAAATAAACCGACAATTGTCCTGATTCGTATACCATTATGTTGAAGTGTCAAAAGAAGAGACCGTATTCACTAGCTGATCTCAGCAAAAGAATCAAGTATACATATTTTGAATCAAGTCATCTAACAAAAATTTATTCAAAAATTATCACACAAAAGATGTGATTTGGAACTTATTATGAACATAACATATGAACACACAAACACACATTCATAGAGGCAGGGTGATCTTCAACTTACCTTCACATCACGAGGCTATGATGTTAAAATTGTGTGTTGTCCTTTACAATATATTATCCTCACAATCCACTATCCTACTTGTTAGAATCCCTAAGATATTGTCAGAATCATAATCATAATCATCCAAAAAAATTATTATTATTATTCTACTTATCTCTAAGATATTATTACATGATCATTGAGATATAATTATGTAATCCTAATGGTTATTAGTATATTTAGTTTCTATATTTAACTTGATGTAATGCATATATAAAGACATATCTCTTGTAATTCTAAGGATCCAGAAATTTAAAATTGTCTTATTTCTTTATTTCTTAAATCTTATCGGTGATTCATTCCTTGTCCGCATCAAGTTCCACATCTGACTTGCTTCGGGATTTTCTGTCATGGGGTGATTGGCAAGTTTTCTTTAGATGTTTTGAGTTATTTTGGAATAATTTAAACTTTTGGGGCTTTTTTCTGGAATATTTCAAACTTCCCCTTATGCATTTTCCGGCGATGTTAAACCATCCAAGCTTCCACATCATGTTCCTGCTGTGCTTTTTCCATCGATGTTAAACCATCCAAACCTCTGCATCTGTTCCCGTTGTGCATTCTCCAGCGGCGCTAAAACATCCAAGTTACCGTATATGTTCCTATTGTGCATTCTCCAGCGGTGTTAAAACACGTCTCTCTGTGGTTCTTGTACTGGTTTCATTTATAACAAGCTTGGCGCATATGATACGTATGCTCCAGCTTGAGGGGAAGTGTTAGAATCCCTATGATATTATTAGGATCATAGTCATAATCATCCAAAAATATTATGATTCTACATATCTCTAAGATATTGTTACATAATCATTGAGATATGATTATGTAATCCTAATAGTTATTAGTATATTTCGTTTCTATATTTAACTTGATATAATGCCTATATAAAAGCATATCTCTTGTAATTCTAAGGATCCAGAAATATAAAATTCTCTTATTTCTTTACACTACTTTTACACATTCAAGTTGAAATCCCATATCAGGTAAATTTCAGCTAACCAATAACTTTACTGCTAAGTTCGTTCAAGCCTTCAAGGTAACAAAAAGCAGAAAGAAAAATAGTCTAGACTGCAATATACCACCATAATTCAGTCCAAATGACAGCTGGCAATCATTCAAATTTAATTATCTGCTCATCAAAAACTGAAGGAAGCTTTAAATCCCAAAATCATATGGGATCAATTACACAAACTGAATCTGTTGGTTACTCCCATTTCAGGCCAGGCCCCTGCCTACTCCAAGGAACTCAAGCATACACAAGGGCACACTTTTTGAATACATAAATTGAGATCAGGAAGTGGAGACTAACCCATCCAAGACAAGCTTTAAGTGATGCACAAGCGAGGAGATGTGACCGGTAACCTGCAGCAGAAAGAAAAGAAAGAAAGAAACATAACAAAGAAATCAACCAATGGGAATTTGAACAAAAGATAAGTGAAATTTAAATATACTATAAACTTTGATTATAGAAGTTCATTTAATTAGACAAAGCTTGGCTACCAACCTGCACACGAGGGATCAATCTTCTCAAAGTTTTGATAGCAGCACGCCTTATATCCACCGAAGCATCCACTTTGAACAATCGGATAAGTGCAGGAAGAAGCAGATGCATATGTTCATCCAATGTCCCTACATTTTATAAAATCAGAATTTTTTTTGCAGATAGATAGCACGTGCACACACACACACGTAGCCCCTTCTTAAAAAGTATCCAATCCAAAATTCTTATCAGTTCAGGTTAAAAACTTTCACCAAGCCAAAAAATCATTTCTTTATAACCAAGTAAACTTTCAGCAAGCACAAGTTCAAAATTGGGGACTACTGAAGGTCCTACAACTTTTAGTAGACAAAAACACATGGGATAAAAAACTTTTAATCATAAAACGCAAGATTATATATGACTAGTTACAAATTGTTTTACTTATAATTTGTAAAAAATATAATCAAGAGTACCAAGAATGGTTCTTACTTTGCAATATAACTTTATAATAATAATATAAATAAATAACACTTTTTTATATATGAAACAAATAACTTTTACAGAAGTTTGGATCTGCAGTACCCAATATAAAGCCCAATACCTTCTCCCTATAAAAAAAATGCAACTATGTACAGACCAGCAAACTATTAAATATCAATGGAAAATTATCCAAAATAAGGAATACTAACCCGCAAACACCTCAAGGGTATGAAGAATGTCAAGAACGTAGGTGTAGTCGTTACACCGTTCAGCATCACTCAAAACTTGAATGCAACATGGAAGGATAACAGGAAGGTGTGCTCTGAATTCATCATTGAGAGCCAAGCAAAGCTGCTCCACAAGATGTAGAACCTGCACATTTTTTTGTGTGAGGAGAGGGGAAATTAAAATGCAAATATCAAAAAAAACATTAATGCATTCTGATTATCACAGCTTCCAAACAAAGAAGATAAAAACAAAATATACGTACTGGAAAGCCACGAGAAGTACGATTAGTAGCTGGCAAACTGAAGGATGACCATAATTCAGAAATTAGAGAGAACAATTCTTGCAAATATTTACGAATATGCTGCACAAGAACATTAAATCTGATATATTTCGATACCAAGAAAATCCCCAAAAAGCAATTAAGTGTGCCAAACAATCTCACAACAGCTATATCTACCTGGCGCACAATAGACACAAGAGATCCAAGCTTCCATGTTATGTAATCCCTCAAATAATCATCGCAGGTACGGACAGTGTGAAAGAGATCAGGCAGCACCTACAGATAAAGGCCAAGTAGAAGCCACAGATCATCAAACATAATCCAATCAACATAGCCTCAACTGATGACAAAATTTCAAAACAAGAACGATATCAGATATCAGACAAGTTTATCCCCCAACATCAGAAGGTGATTATAAACACTCCAAACATTCATGCCAATGATGCCACAGAAAAATATATAAATATTTTACACATGATAATGCTCTCAGCATATATTGTTGAAAGAGAGTATCTATACACAAAGGGGTATTTTAGTCACAAAACATATATTTTAGTAATCCCTAACCCTAATCTATAAATATGTATTATGGTGTGTTAATAAAGTGGAAAAAGATTCCTGGCTACTTGATTACTATTAACATGGTATCAGAGCCCTAACTGCCTTAGACACGGCAGCGGTGAGCAGTGGCAGCAGTGAAAAGTACGCAGTGAACACTAACGTGAATAGTAAACCCTTATTTTCAAATTTTTTTCTTCTTTTTTCCAGATTTCTTATCCTAGAAAAAGAAATAGAAAAAGAAAAAAAAGGGACAATGTTTGTTTCTGCTGATTTGGTTGCATTGGTTACTAGTTGATTTCTGATGGCATGTGGTTTGGTTATTTGTATATTGATGATGGTTGGTGGAGTACTCTGTTGTCTTTACATGCTTGGTTGTTATTGATTTTGGTTGCAGGATTAGGCTAATTCTTTTTCGGTTTGAGTGGTTGATTATTGGTTTTGGCTGGCGATTTTTTTTCTTGGTGATTGTTGTTATTTCCGCGAGTCACTGTCGTCATGGCTGCGAGTGGTAGTGAAGAGCAAAAGGTTGTTTCTGAATTAATCCCTTCTTCGAAAAAGATTACTAATAGGAAGTTGAGTGGTAGTCAGAATTATTTCCAGTGGAGACGAACGATACGGCGGTATGTTTCGGGGATTGATGTGGAAAATCACCTGACTGAATCCCAGTGTATTGAAACCATTTGTTGATGATGTCACCAATCATTGTGATACCGTGAAGGATCTTTAGGATTATTTGGAATTTTTGTATGCTAGTAAGTAGGATATGTTTCATGTTCATAATATGATGGTGAGTATTTATCGGGCTGAAAGAAATGGTCGTTCATTATTTGAATACTCTACATAAGTGAAGAAGGCTGCCGAGGAGAAACAGGAAATGTTCCCTATTGTGAATGATGTTAAGAAGAAGCAAGAACGAGATGGCACACTTATGGTGCAACGTTTTCTGGCTGGTCTTGGGGACGAGTATGCAGTGGCTCGAAGTCATATACTTGCGAGCAATGAGTTACCTTCATCTTTGAGTGATGTTTATGCTCGCCTTGTTCGTATGGGAAAGGATCCAGTTTTTGACGATCCTAAAGCAGTTATCACAAGTGAGCTAGCAACCTTGGTTAGTACTCATTCGCGGGGAGACATATCAAACAATGTTCTAAAACGCGCCACCGCACCTGGCCCCAAATCGTTGGGGCCAGGCGCTCACCCGGGCCCATTCAGGCAAATTTTCGCAGGCAAATTTGTCGGTCAACGGCGGTCAAACCGTTGTCGACTGACGCATAATTCGAAATTAATTGTTTTTTCGTGCCGAATTTCACTCCCCAATCCTAACCCTAACCTTTTAATTTTACAAAATTAACTCTAACTTATCAATTTGAAAAAATCCCAATTTGAAGCATAAACCCTAATTTCAAAAAACTCTAATTTATTCAATTTTTGTTAGTTTCTCATCAAATTGACCATTTATAAATATTACTCATTGCTCAAACAACATTTCTCTATGATTAATTTTTCCAAATCATACCAAATCTTAAACCTAATTATAAAAATTCTCAAGTTTCCGATTAATCGCCTAGGCCTCAACTAGGCGCTAGGCGTTGGGTCGCCGCCCGACTAGCACCTAGCGCATTTTAGAACATTGATATCAAAAGGAGGTAGTAGAGGCAACTATAGAAGAGGCAGAGGAGGTAGTCGAAGTGGTCCTCGTACGTGCTATCATTGTGGAGAGATAGGTCATATGAATAGTGCATGTTGGAAGTTACATGGGAATCCACCACAGATACAGGGAGAACAGAAATTAGCACATGCAGCTGGCCAAAGTGGTATATTACCTACACCTGCTCCTACCAGATTTGTTCCTGATCCTCCTGCACCACGGGTTACTATCTCTGCCGATGAATATGCAAAACTGACTCAGTTTTATGCGTCACAACAAGATACATAGCCTTCTAATGCTTCATTGGTACAAACAGGTAGTCCCGGAGCTTGTCTATCCACTTCCTCCCATCATTGGATTATTGATTCAGGTGCTTCTGATCACATGACTGGGAACTCAGGTATTTTTTCTTATTTCACTTCATCCTCTACGCTTCCTCATGTTACTTTAGCCAATGGATCCACTTCTCTTGTTATCGGGAGTGTACTATCTTAATAATTCTCTTTCATTGCGTTCAGTTCTTTGTATTCCTCAATTTCCGTTTAATTTATTGTCTGTCAGTAAATTAACAAATACACTCAAATGTTCTGCTAATTTTCTCCCTAATTACTATTTCTTTCAGGATCTCAAGTTGAAACAGATTATTGGTAGAGGTCGCGAAGTGGGAGACATCTATGTTCTTGACTCACATGAGCCAGTTCCGCGATCGATTGCGTGTACGAGTCGGGCTTATGTTTTTCAACTCCATTGTCGATTTGGTCATTCATCTCTTCAGAGTCTTCACAAGTTATGCCCTAGCTTGCGATCTGTCTCGTAGTTAGATTGTGAGTCGTGTCAGTTTGCAAAACACCATAAAGTGTCGTACCAAACTCGTGTCAATAAATGAGCTACGTCCCCCTTTAAGTTAGTTCATTCAGATATTTGGGGTCCTTGTCCTATTTTGTCTAAAAATGATTTTCGGTATTTTGTGATATTTGTGGATGATTATTCCCGAGTTACTTGGTTATTTTCTCCATGCCAATGATGACACGGAAAAATATATAAATATTTTACACGTGATAAGGCTCTCAGCATATATGATTCACAAACTTCGGTTCAGGAGTTTTTAAATTGCATAAACTTTTCAGGATAAGGAATGATGAACACTAAAAGTGTACATTTATTAAAAGAAAAATTAATCATTTTACACTTATAGTTTCATTAATTCCCTTAATTTAGCATATTTATAAAATAATAATTAAATTTATGTTTTATATATTTTTATTGTGATGTTTATCTTTTATGTAGGCGAAATAATACTTTGGATGCAAATCTAGAAAAATTAACTTAACATTTGGATTTTGGAGACAAGAAATTTAATAGGGTGTTCTAACAGTGTACAACTTCGGAAATTTCAGCCATGTGCAATGTTTGTATTTTGGCCATAACTTTTTACTTCGATATCGGATTGAAGTGATTCCAGTTTCAGATGAAAGAAGACTCAAAGATCTACAACTGTAATGCTGACGATTTTCTAATTCTGAAATTTTAAAGACCGAAATTGACAAAGAAGCCAAAGTGTGTTATGTGTAATTATTAAAGTCATTATCAAAAACAAATTAAAAATGACAATTTATAATTGTCAAACTTCCACATGTTCGGTGGAGAAAATGGTGGAGAAAACTTGCAAAATTTTTATAAATAGAGGTGCTCTGCACCTCATTTTCATTAGCAATCCTTCACGTTTTCTCGCTGAAATTCTGTGAAAGGATTCAGCTCTTGTGTGTGTTAATTTTTTTTAAAGCTTTCTTGTAATTTTTTTCTTTTAGTAATAAAATTATGTGTGTTTTTATTCAAATTATGAATAGCTAATTTCTTTTTACATGGGTAAAAGGTGAAGCTTTTAATATGAAAATTTAGATTAATCTCACTTATATTATAATATATAAATTGTAATCTAATGATTAATATTTATTTTAATTCTGAATTAATTATTGACAAACTTTGTTACCGCATATATGGCTGGTTTTATTTATTTGGCATAATTAAGTTCCTAACTGGACTTGTTATAGACAAAAGTTATTACCGCCTTTATGGCTGGTTTTATATGTTTTGACATAATTAATTCTTGAAATAAATTAACTGGGTAATAATGACAATTTATATATTATAACAAGTGAGATTTCTAAATTTAATATTAAAAGTGGATCCCCTAACCCCAGTATTTATTTTATTGTTGCAATCCAATTTAAAATTTTTCAATCACTTCAAAAAAATCCAGTCTTTTCATTTTCACTTAAATTGTTATTTTATCCTATTAAATCTATTCCATGTGTATCGAACCCGGTCTTATCGAGTTATTTTTTTACTTCGACACTCTTATACTTGGGATTAAAGAACCACTTTTTGAGCATATCCAGGAAAACATGAGCAGTTTCATTATGGGGTTACAAAGAATACATATATATAAACACATACATACATATGCCATAGATACATATGTCAGTGAGAACACATAGATACATGTCAGTGAGAACACATACATACATATGTCAGTGAGATCATTTGGCACTCTCGGGAAACTAACATTACAATCAAACTATATGCATAAAAAATGTTACAGACGAGAGAATTGACTACAACTGAAAAGTGATTAAACAAACCTTTGGTAAGTAAGGAACACAGCCAAGACCCATTGACTAACCTCGCAAAAAGAAAAAAAATGAAGCCACATAAGACATAATCAATATAATATGTGAAAAAGGTAAATCCTTATTTTATACATACCTTGAATATGAACATAAGAGACCCAACCACCTTTTGGTGGTAACTAGCAAGTGAAGGATCCCTAAGTATCCGCATAAGAGAATTAATAGCAACCTGAATGCAAAAGAACATAGAGAATTAATAGCAACCAGAAAAAAATAATAATAATAATGAGCATACATCAGGTATGATTACTACCGTTGAGTAATAATCTTCGGATGTAGCAAATGATGGCCAAAGGTCCATTGGTAATTCATCCATTGGTGGAATGTGCTGGCCTGAATCACTGGCGGCACGGGTAACTTCTCCATGTGACCCTGACAATTGCTGATTTCTTTTATGCACATGAGGATCCAGAGCACCCATAATACCAAGAACCTGGTGAAGCCCAAGAATACTTTTAGCATGACAGAACATATAAAGGATATAAGTGAGCATTGTCCATAAATAGCTACCTTGAGCACTTCACGTCTGGTAGACCATACTAGCTCACCATTCAACATTTTCAAGAGCAGCCCAAGCAATTGTGGGTAATCATTATATGGAGTTATCACATATCTTCAAAAGCATAGAACAAGATGTGACTCGCAAGAAAATATAAGTCCTACAAGGTATAGAAAATAAAGCAACAAAAGATAAATGTCACATACCCAGTACTCTGTACAACTTGACCAAGAGTTGAAACAGCCACTTCACGTTTTGTGACAGCAGCTCCATCCAACAGAGCTTCAACAATTAAAGGCATAAGTTCGGATATATACTGCCTCATTCCAAAACCACCCTAAACAAAATTCACAGCACAAAACCCATATAAGATAAAACTACAAACAAGACAAAAATGGTGCAGGAGAACAAGAGATTCATTGAAACTTGACATTCCTTCTGGACCCAGGATTAGCAGGCAGTTGGCAAACAAGAAATTGGTTTGCCTAAACCCATATAAGATAAAACTACAAACAAGACAAAAAACGGTGCATGATAACAAGAGATTCATTGAAACTTGACATTCCTTCTGGACCCAGGATTAGCAGGCAGTTGGCAAACGAGAAATTCGTTTTCTTCCCAACCAAACATGTTCCAATAGAACACAAATTTTAAATTGGAACTGAATGTGTACACTCTTATGTTAACATGATGGCGTGCCAATTTATGCACAGCACCAAGCCCCAGCTGCTGTGGCCACCCTCCCACTAAAGGCTAGGCAAAAAAGGCACACTATCATGCATAATAAGAAACCTATCTTGAAAAGTAAAGTTCACCCACCACTCTAGCAAGATCTCCCACCGTGACAAGAACTCCACTGATAATACCATTATTGGCATTGACCCCAGTGCCCTCAAGAAGTCTTGCCACAAGTGCCTGAAAAATCAAGCCATCATTACATGAATAGAGGAAGGCAGAAATGAAAAAACTTCTTATACAGATGAACAGAACAGGATAAATGTAGAAAGCAACATATAAATAACTAAACCTTGTGTATTGGAGCAATGTATGGACGTATTAATCTTTCACAGTTCCGTATTAAACAACCAAGTAACTTAGCACTTTCTTCTCTGCATTTGTTATCTGCACTGCTGACATTACAAATGTAATCAATACCTGGCACTATGAAGTATAACCTGTTAAGCAAAATATAGATTTCTTTCCTCTTAACCCTGAGTCTCACAAAAACGACTAAAAATTTCAAACAATAACCATTGACAACTGTAGTTCTATCACCCTTTGAACATCACCTCTGCTCTAAATATGTCAACAACTGAATGAGATGGCGACGAAGTGCTGGAAGAACATATGAAGGATTTTTTTCTGATAATCTCCCAGCTACAGAGATTGCATACTCTCGAACATCAAAATCCTATTGCAACAGAAACAATCGGTCACTCACAAGAGCCAAACATAAAAATTCTAATATAATGAAGGAAATATCATAATTCAGCATGTAATCATTTTGCAAATTGCAAACAATTTTATACAAATACAACAAAATTTAGCAGCGTGAAGCATGGACAGAAACTCCAAACGTAGACACGCATATATAAACCTTACGACTATGTCCAATTGCACATAAATATATACAACTTTACAGCAAGATTAAACAAAAGAGATCCTAGCAGTAAGACCATTGGAAAGAGTCCTTTAATTAGAGCCTTTTTCTATGAGTATGCCATTAAAAAATAAAAATAAACATAGGTTAAAACAATTATTTTATTTGCTTCAAAGATTCTAATCAATTGAACACACCTATTTACCCCTTATCTCTTCAACTGGAATTTTATTTTATTTTTTTTAATTAGTTCCTCTTTTTTTTTTTTTTTTTTTTTTTTTAAGTGATGATCAGTTGTCTAAATGATTAAAAAAGTAAAAGTAAAAAAAAAAAAAAATTTAAAAAACAAAAAAATAGAACTTTACAGATAAACAGATTTGATGGTACATATTTTACATGTATCGAGTTATACATGAGGAATGATATGAATTCACATTGCCACTAGATAGACTAACCCCATGCAGCCGTGCTTCAAAGGACATGGTCGATCGTTAGTAGAGCATCATTAGGATAGCGATTTGGATTGTGATTTGTAGTAAATTCTCAGGCTTAGTAGAGCTAGTTTGGCTTTTGCCTCAATTAGCCCATCAAAAGTTTAGAATAGACTTTAGAGGGCTTTAAAACAGAAAGAGGTGAAACTTTAGATAAGCAATAGAACCATTGCTACAGATTGTTTGGACTAAAAAAAGAGTAAAACTTTTCAAGAGAAAGAAGAAAAGTTTGAAATACTTTGAAGGAGAAAAACGTATTCACATATTACGGGCTTATGTTTCAACAACTTCCTGACAAATTTCTAGAAGCTTTCCTTTTAAGGGATTGGAAGAATGTTGTCTAGGAGTAATTTTCTTCATCCCTAGCTGCCTTGTATTGTTTTCTTTAATAATTTTTTCATTTATATGGGTTGACTCTGATCCTCCTTTCATTACTTCATAGTTGTTGTAGAGAAGAATACTTCTTTATTGCTTGATTAAGTATTTACAAGACATAACTTTATATAGCTATGAGAATACAACAAATTAGGAAAGTAAATATTATACATAAATACTAATTACTCTAGCAATTAACCTAATTATTTTCCTAATTCCCACACTCCCCCTCAAGCTGGAGCATACATGTTATATGCACAAAGCTTGTTACAAATGAAATCAATACGAGGACCTCGAAGAGACTTAGTAAGGACATCTGCTAGTTGACCGTCTGAGTTGACAAAGCTAGTAGCAATACATCTTAATAAAATTTTCTCTTTGATAAAGTGACAATCCACTTCTATGTGTTTGATCCTCTCATGAAACACGAGATTGGATGCGATATGTAATGTTGCCTGGTTGTCACAGATTAGATTAGCTTCATTTGTGCTCCTCCTCCAAACTTTAATTCTTGCAATAATTGTTTCAACCATACCAGCTCACATGTTGCTAAGGTCATAGCTCTATATTCTGCCTCTGCATTAGACCTGGCAACAACAACTTGCTTCTTACTCTTCCAGGATACGAGATTACCTCCAATCAGAACACAATAATCTATAGTTGAGCGTCTATCTGACGGAGAACCCACTCAATCTGCATCAGAATAACCAATAACCTGAGTATGTCCCTTATCTTTATATAGTAGACCTTGGCCTGGTGCTCTTTTGACATATCTAAGAATGCGTACAATGGCATCCCAAGGACTTTGACAAGGAGTTTGTAGAAACTGACTAACCACACTTACAGCAAAAGAAATATTCGGTCGCGTGATTGTAAGGTAGTTTAGCTTCCCAACTAATCTCCTGTATTGTCCAGGATCATCCACTGATTTTCCGATTAACTTCCTATATTCTTCGGGATTCTCCAACGGCTCCCCCTCTTTTGGTAGGAGTTTAACATTGGGATCCATAAGTGTATCCACCGGTCTGCAATCTAACATACCAGTTTCCTGAAGAATATCCAATGCATACTTTCTCTGGGAAATAGCTACCCCAGAGTTAGATTGTGCTACCTCTATGCCAAGAAAGTACTTGAATCGTCCCAAATCCTTATTCTGGAAATGATTAAATAGGTGTGTTTTTAGCTTCCAGTGATGACGATATCATCCACATAAACTACTAAGTGGATGCATTTGCCATTGGAATGGCGGTAGAAAACAGAGTGATCAACTTCACTACGAATCATGCCAAAATCTGTAATCACAGCACAAAATCTCCAAAACCAAGCACGAGGAGGTTTGATAATGCCTCACTGAGCTTTTTAGAAATAGAATATAAAGACAATGTGGAAATAAAAGCATAATATGGAGCAAATAAACGATGATAACTCATAAATGTATATATGAGATGAGGATTACGAGTGGAACGAATACCTTTGCTAGTGGCAATAACACCATGTTCGGCAGGCAGGTCCACAGTAGGGGTAGGAGCTGGAACAGGTTGTGAGTCAGCCACTATGGTGTTGGGACCGGTGGAAGGTAGGGGGCGAGGAAGACGTTGGTAGATTTGAAGATGACGAGGTGATGGTACAACCTCTGATGGAGGATTGTAGAATGGAACGGCAAAGACCTCGGGAGGGGGTGGAAGGGTCGGTGTATCTAGAAAATGGGGATGACTAAAAAAAAGTGACGTCAGCGGAAATGATGTAATGGTCAACAGCGGGAGAATAACAACGGTACCCATTTTGAAGTCGAGAGTAATGCAAGAAGATACATTTGGTAGTCTTAGCGCCCAGTTTATCTTGGCCCGGTTTCAGGTTATGGATAAAGCAAACACAACCGAATATGTGAAATGGCAGATGATGGAGGGGTTGAGTTGAAAATAGAATGGAGTGGGGAACTTGATTATGAAAAACAGAGGAAGACATACGATTGATTAAATAACAAGTAGTGAGAACAGTATTCCCCCAAAAACGAAGGGGCATATTATTGTGGAGTAATATAGTAAGGGTCGTGTCAATGAGATGTCGGTTTTTACGTTCAGTGACACCATTCTGTTGAGGTGTGTGAGCACATGATGACTATGAAGAATGCCAGGGGAGGACATGAAGTCTTTGAACGAGATAGAAAAGTATTCCCGAGCATTATCACTGCGTAATATACGTATAGACACACCGAATTGAGTTTGAATCTCGGTATAAAAGATTTTAAAAGTCGAAAATAACTCAGAACGATTTTTAAGTAAGAACGGCCAAGTGTTTCGAGAATGATCATCAATAAAGGTAACAAAATATCAAAATCCCAAAAAAGAGTTGACACGAAAGGGACCCCAAACATCAAGAACGAACTAATTCAACTAGGGACGCAGTCCGATTACTGACACGCTTGGGAAACTTAGTACGAGTTTGTTTTCCAAGTTGACATGACTCACAATTAAAGGAAGAAAAATTAGAAAGATGCGGAGCTAGTGACCGTGGAAGTTGGACAGACTGGGGTGCCCCAAACGACAATGAATGACTTGGGCAGAATTAGAAGATGCGCAAGCAACAGAAGGTAGTGATCGTGAAAGTTAATAGAGGCCTTGGGACTCACGTCCTGTACCAATCATCCATCTCGTACTATGGTCTTGCACGACAACAGAATTATTAAGAAAAGCGACAGAGGAGTTAAGATTATGAGTAAGTTTACTAATAGAAATAAGATTAAAAGGACGACCAGGTACATAAAGAACAAAGTTCAACGCTAAGGAAAGGACAGGAGAAGCTCGCCCGATGCCCTTAGAAACGATTTTAGAGCCATTAGCAAAGGTAACCATAGAGAATTCAAATCAGTTAAAGAGGAGAAAATAAATGGATTACCAGAAATATGATCGGAGGCTCCGGAATCAAGGACTCAGGGGCCGAGAGGAGAGCACTGAAGGAGGCAAGCCACATAATTACCGGTGTAGGCAACGGAGGCGGAGGATGAATGCTAAGAGGCCTGATACTGAAGGAAAGCTACATAAGCCGGGCCAGATAAGATAACATGCTGAGATAGTTGCTCTGAAGAATCAGGGGATGCGATGCTGTCAACTTGAGCAACCTTGGCAGTAGGATGACGAGGGGGTTTTCCATAAAGTTGATAGCAACGCTCTCGGGTGTGACCAATCTTATGACAGTAACTGCATTTTGGACACACTTCGCGGTAAATTTTAGGACCGCGACTGCCCTTGAAACTGTCCCGTGCTGCTAAGATAGAGGGCTCTGCGGAGTGGGACTTAGAGGTAATGACGGTAGTGGAGGAGACTCGAAGGAGTCGAGCAAAAATATTTTCCAGAGACGGGATAGTAGCACTGGCCAATATCTGATCACGAACGGGCTGAAGCTCAGCTCGGATCCCAATCAAAGTTAACACCATAAAGAATTGTTCTCGCTGGTGTTCCTATTCAGAAATAGTAGTGGTAATTGGCAAGATAGAATTGAACTCCTCTCGCAATGATTCAATCCGACCAATATACTCAGACATATTTAGATCACGCTGATTCAAGTGAAGCATATTGGACACAGCAGTATAAAATCTCTAGATATCATTAGTATACAAAGCGTTAGCCTTACTCCATAACTTGTGGCAAGTCTTATAGAACCTAAATATGACAAGAAGTTTAGAATCAATGGACTGCCATAAGAGATTACATAATTAAGCATCAAGCTCCTTCCAAGACTTGCGCTCAGCATCAGGTATAGAATCTTCACTGGAGGTCAAATGATCTTTACACCATTGCCCCATAAACCATAATTCAACTGATGCCGACCAAGAAACATAATTTATAGAGCCAATCAACTTTTCAATTATAATAACAGGAGAACCACGTCCCCAAGGAGCGTGGCTTGGTGGTGTAGAGATCAGGATCTCACCTTGGGGTCCTGGGTTCGAATCCAGGGAGTGCGTTTCTTGTAAGAATCTAAGACAGCTGAGGGTTTTACCTGCTCCGCTTAAGCCCGGAAGGGGTGGTTTAGCGGTGGGTTTCCATCGATTTCAAAAAAAAAAAAACCAGAAAGAGTAGGGACGAAGGCACCTGATTTAGGCAAGATCGGAGCTCGGGGGTGAGTGTCATCTTCCGATGGGCTATCCATAGGAACTATCTCGGAAAAAAAATGGGCAGAACACGAAGTCAGGGGCTGGAGGCAAGCTGCGGCGCGTGGCACACGCGTGATGAAGATGGAGGCGAGTGGGACATAGGCGCAGAAAGAGAAGATGACGGCGCGTGAGGATGACTGCGGCGGTGCGGTTCACGGCAATGGTAGATCGGCGATTTCTGAGTGTAATGGTGGTGGTTAGTGGAGAAAAGTTGCGGAAATAGTGGTGGATAAATCTAGGGTTCTGAGGGTAGTTTGGGAAAACAGGAAGAGAAACGCCAAAGGAGGAAACCGATGACGGAATTGAGACAATCGGCTGACAAGGAATCGGAGGATGCTGGAGGTGTCGTCGGACGTGTCGGAATAGTGACGTCGGCGGTGGCAGTGACGGCAGTGTTGCCGGAAAAAAAAAACCCTAGGATCAACCTACCGATATCATGTAGAGAAGAATACTTTTATATTGCTTGATTAAGTATTAACAAGACATAGCTTTATATAGCTATGAGAATACAACATATTAGGAAAGTAAATATTATACATAAATACTAATTATTCTAGCAATCAACCTAATTTATTATTTTCCTTATTCCAAAAGTTGTCAACTTTTCAATAAAATTATTGCTTCTTATCATAAAGAAAAAGGAAACAAGCTATAAAACAACTATACAACAACAATGGAGTCATGCACAGACTGCATGCTGAAGCTTGAAACAACTTTCAAAATGGCTAGGTTGATTTCATGAAAAAATAAAGTTAAAATAGATATTGTAGTTAGATTCATCCGCTTCAAGCATAGAAGTTAAAAGGTCAGTTAATATCTCTAAGAACATTCAAACTCAATTAAAAAATACCTCATCATTTAAAGCAGCAAAAATCGCACTCAGACTATCAGCCTGTGCTAAAAAGTCATCAAAACCTCTGTTTCCATGCAGACAGGAAAAGATAGAATGGCGAACAGTAACATCAGCATCAGCAACAGCTGCAATGAGAAGCTTGTCCACAAGCTGCAGAAGGCCAACATATGAGAAACAAAGAGATACAACTGACAGTTGCATTCAACATTAAACAAGCAGGAACTTTGTAACAATTAAAAGTAACGTAAAATAGTCAATTTTCTATATGATCAAACCTCCTCTATAAGACGGCGTCGCTTCCTGCCAGTTCGATTAGACCTACTAGCGCCAAACTGTGTACACGAAACACCAGAGAACGAATTTGCAACTAGTTTGCAACAACATAAAGCTGCATCTTTTCGCGTAGCTTTATCCTCATCATCCAAATATACAACAACTGATTCTCTAGCAAACTCGAGAAGTTCGTGGCCCTGGACAATATAAAGTTTCAGAGTAAATTTAAGGTTAACATATGTTTCATATTAGAGAATATCAGTGTAGAAACCTTGAAATTGAAGCGAGCAAGAGTCTGCAAAGCAAGTTGCACTAGAGCTGAACCATTAAGGTCTGAAATTTGCTGAGGGACATTCATCATATTTCCTCGAACCAGGGCAGCAGCAGCTGGCCTTGCTTGAGAATATTGGGATTTTGATAGTACAAATGAAATGCAATCTAGCAGTCGATCCTGAATAGTTGGTAGCAGTGAAGGAATACTGAAACAGCAACCAATGTCACAGAAGGTCAAAATTCCTTAATCAAATAGTCAACATAAAAATCTCAACAAAAAGTACAGGGATGCCCTAGTTGTACCTGACAGTAATTTGCTCAAGGGCATTGACAAGTGTAATGGAAAGACCAGCAGAAAACATAACATCCAAGAGACCGCGAACATGAGGCTCCATGACAGGACCCATGGCTTTTGCAATGTTTCCGACACAAGCCAAAGCCTCAAGAGAGGGTTTACCTCTACGTGGAGCAATCTACATATAAAATATGCCAACTATAAAAAATATAGTTTCCTATCAACGAAAAATGTATAGTACAACAGATTATAACAATGAGGAAAATAGGAAAAAAGAAAATCTAAGTCATGAGACTTATGTCAGCCAATTTCCTCTGTATCTTACAGCTTCACGTAAATGAGGTGTAATTTTCGGCAAATAGTGGAAAAGTTCCCCATCCAAAGCACCTGCCATCTCCCCAAGGGCAATGAACCCACTGTCACGTTCGGCTGTTATTCGCAGAACCGCGAGAATGTGATCCATGCATGTCTGCAAGATACCACAAATCAATGCTCACGTTATTTGGGAAACAATGTTATATATGTAAAAATGATTTCTTCCAAAATTTTATCATACCAACGACAATTATAAGATAAAAAGAGGGAGCAAAATCCACATACCTTTAAGTAGTTCGTAACAAATCGATCACGCAAGAAATGGGCAATGCGAGGTAGCAGTGAAGTTATGCTAAGGCGAACAAGCCGATCTCGGTGCTGTAAGTATGTCAGCACAATATCAGCGACTTCTCTATACCTTGACATCATGAACTCACCCGTATTTCTGTCCAGAAAATGTTCCAAGAATACCCACATCAAACACTAAAATAATAAAATAAAACAGGGGTGAACGACATACAGATTGTTATATCTTTATATCACGCAACACGTGATCTATTCAACAAAACTAGATAGCTTTAATGCAGGGGCACAACTCTTGTATACTATAAGTCAACTCTTCATGAAACCCAAAGAGATAATGAAGGAGAATAAGCTACATTGAAATGTTAAAGAACAACCCCCAAGTAGAATAAGTTACAAAACACTTTATATGCCGAAACACCAATGCAAGACATATATCCCCAAGTCACCACAGACAGCAAAGAACAGTTTTCTAAAGTCCGCAGGTTTTTGTGTTGGCAGCCAGTTTTATGTTTTGGTATTTACTTTGATAATTTAACCCATTTCCGAGATCAACAAACATTTTCTTATAATTATCAAGTAGTCAATGAAAATTTTCTTAAATGGAAGACGTGTACCAATTCGGGAGATGCTTATAATTCAATGAAAGCACAAGCGACTTAAAGGCTACAATAGCACATGCCACCACAAAATCCTCTTCTAATTTTTCTTTTTGCTGACTACACACAAGAAAAGAGACAAATAACAAAATGGAAACCAGGCAAGCAACTCTTTCTCACATAGCTAATCGCCCAATCTACTCAAATTAGAAAAGTAAACGACTTCAGAAGCCAAAAGACTTTTGCAATACGCAAATCTCTGCCAATGACCAACCTCAAAAGCTCGCCAACTGCAAGTAAAGAACCATGTATGCTATGCACTGGCGCATTTCTACCTAATCCATCTTGTGTAGCCTCAAACATTCGATAATACCTGTCACAAAGATTAAAACTGGAATTATTTCCCGTGAAAAGTATGGAAAACAACACAAAAGCACTGTTCAATGTGTTAATGATGTCATAATGCCAGCACAAAGAGACGATAAATGAATTGATTTAAGGCAGCATACTAAGCAACGAAATTCCTCAGGCACTTGAAAATAAGAGGGAACCAGTTACGGGGTTACTACAAAATAGTTACAAAATAAAATCAAATTAGATCATTTTATTAACAAGTCATTTTTGCTAGCTTCTAGGGAAACAAAGTTGAACAAGACTGTTGTCTCATTTCAAATCTTCTACCCACTTGCATGGAAAGTGGGGTATAATCTCAGTCAAATGATTATGATATCTAAAACTTCAACACTATTCAAAGTTTGTATTTCACTGCAATAACTATACCACTTCTAAAGTAAAGTTTTCTATTTTCTCTTTTCCTATTTCCTCTTCTCCCCAAAAACAAAGTTCTAGCCTTCTTGGTGTCAAACAAATTAACTAACTGCTATCTAATTAAAAATTTCAAAGGTACATAACTAACCACTGCACACGCCAACGCGTCTCACGCTTTTCAATAACGCGAAGGCAAGCACGCAATGCCTCTACAGCCCGTTCTCTAACAGCCAAAGTTGGATCTCTCAATGCATCCCAGATAGCATCTACAAATTCAGGTACATGAACATTGAAGACAGTTGAAGCGTTTTCTGCCATTTCCTTCAGGATTAAAAGAAACAAAAATAAATATCCTTAGTAAGCAAGATAATACGATAATTATATAAGAACTTCAATAAAATGATGGAAAAAGATGGACTAAGAGCACATCATTATCTGCATAAAAGAGTATTCCCATAGTGCATATGGTGGCAAATTTTCACATGCCAATTTCCCATCTATTCCCCACATACACCCAATAAGGGGCAAAACCATTGAAATTATGAAATTATTGTGATCAACAACCGACAAAAAAAGCTCAAACTTACTTTCAAGATCAAGACAGCAGCAAAACGTCGGTACTCTACTCTATCCCCACGAAGCCAATCCAGTGCCATTTTCACCTGCAACCATTAACAGCATATATCATGGCACTCACATAGACAAACATCCAAAACACTAAGACAACACAAAACAACAAACCTGAAACTCCACTTCATCAGCGGTCATTGCACCACCTGCCCTTGCTAGATGGCCAAGGACTTTGCTAGCAAGGACCAAAATCTCACGATCACGCTTCACCTCAAACACAGTCCTCATATAATTAGAGAACTTTGAAACCTTGGAGGCATTTTCACCGAGTGCCACATCTATCAACTCATCAATGGCCCTTAAAGCCCCCAAATTTTCAGCAACATCATTGCTTTCTAATAGTCCGGAAATTCTATCATATAATTGATCCATAAATCGTGAAAAAGCTTCTCCACCAAGATCACGTGCTTGTTCTTCTATGTGTTTCCTTAGAACTAATGAAGCACCCTCCTATAAAATGATGGAATATAACAAATTATAAGCATAGGTGATATACTGCTTAAAAAGTTTTCGTTTCCCATCAAAATATAAAGTTTATCACAACTAAATAATTTGATAACAAGAGAAAAAGCAACTAAGTTAACGGTTGTTACGGTTCTTACTTCTTCTTTTTTTTTTCCTTTTTTTTTTTATAGGAAACAAAGATTATATTGAAAAAGAAAGGTGAAAAGATTACAAAAGCAGACAAGTGGTCCACTAAATAAAATAACAACTTCCTTATAGAGAAGAACTTCGAAAACTAAACTAAACTTAGAATAACCCAATACATAGGAAGAAAAAAGCCAAACCATCAAAATTTATAATCAGCCAAACAATGTATATAAACCTGACAGCTGACTGACTTTTAAGTACTACCTCCAAAAATAACTCAATTTCAGTATAAACTATAAAGACAAAAAAATGAAACTTAATTCAACATTTTCAATCATTTCGCGATTTTCTCAAGAAAAAGATCAGATAAGGTCAACTACTTTCACAATTTCTTTCTTCTTCCCTTCTCCAAAGAGTTATATAAAAACTAACTTTAAAATTCTCCCAAGAGTATCCCCATAATTACCTTAAGATACCAAACTAAAACTGGAAACTAATTATACTTTGTTTTATTGATCAACTAAACTGAGACTTTAAGAGACCAACTACCAACCTTCAGTGTCAATACTACTAACAAGAACTAAAAATTCTACATTTTCCACAATTTTCTCAGGACACAAACAGAATAGATCATATACCTTAACCTGAGGGATTTTGTGAGTGGAGAGGTAAAAAAGGATACTATTAAGCGGCTTTGAACAACAAAACTGGAACTTAAAACCAAATCTACTAATTTCACTTTTCTTTCTCGATCAACTGTAAGTGACTTTAAGAGACCAAACTCCAGCGCCAGTACCACTAAAAAGAACTAAAAATCTACATTTTGCACAACTTTCTCACGAAACAAACACAAAATATCGTTATCTTAGGGTTACCTTGATTCTGTTAAACCGTTTTTAACTACGAAACTGGAACTTAGCCTAAACCAAATCAACTAATTTCACGTTTCTTTCTCGATCACCTGTAACTGACTTTAAGCCACCTAGTATAACAAGAAGTACAATTATACATCTTTTAAGATCGTTACCTTAGGGTTCCCATGAGTACAGAGGTCAGCAAGGATTCTATTAAGCGCGTCGAAGCTACCGCCGCCGGGGCCAGACGCAGTAGGTCCGATGTAGCGCAGCGACTGCGACGTGGAGGCCATCGATTGGTCCTTTTCTCAACCCTAATCCGCTCTCAATTTGTTCAAAATATCAGAATCAGATCCTCTCTCTTATGTCTTTATCTTCATGACATTGATGAAAAACAAGCGAATAAATAAAAATAAAAGTTTTTTATTGATTGTTATGGAAATTTTGAGAGTGGAGGGGAGTTGATGAATGATAAAAATAGAGACGTTATCAGAAGTGCACTTGTTTATTTATTTTTTAAAAAATTATTTTGACGAAATTATTTATTTGCGAATCGAATGTGTGATTTGTTGCCCTTTCTACTTTATATGTTCTGTCAAAATAAACAGGAATACATTTGTTAGAGAAATAAGTCATATTTTTTTCTTAAATATTAAGAAATTTTATGTCAATTGCTCTTCATATTGGAGTCTAAAATGGTGTATTCAATTGAGGTTTTAAAATATTTTTTTGGGTTAAATAAGTCTTGTGATATTTAATTAAGATTTTTAAATAATCTAAAATGTCTTGTAGTATTTCTTTAAGATTATGAGGATTTTTTAAAGAGTGTATCTAAATCTAGTGATATTCAATCAGGACTTTAATTAAGTAATAGAAAATCTTATGGTATTGAAAATAATCATATTGAAAGATTTTTTTATATATGTGATTGTGTAGGACTTTTCAGTGAAAATTATAAATATGAAACTCTATAAAAAAAAAATCTTACCATAACCCATGAGACTTTTTACATTTTTTTAACTGTTAGAAACAGAAGATGAACATATATATTATCTCTTCATGAACAAGTTACTTGTTTATTAGTAATTTATTCTTTTTTCTTTTAAACAAAACAATATGACTTTCTTTTAAATGCAACTGATAATGTCATTCCTCCAACCATTTTTCTTAATGAATTTCATTTTCGAGGAGGAAAATTTTATCACATTTAAAAATAATTTCCTAGATTTTCTTTGAGGCCAGCAGAACTTCTTCAATCGGATCGATGATAATGTACAAAGGGAATTTAGCATAACAATGATTTTTTCCCTCGTTTTCTCGCTAAATTTTTACTTGTATTTTTTAAAAAAAAAATCCAAATTTAAGGAAAAAAATATTTATCAATTATTAAGATCATTGATGCCGAAGTGTTATCTTTTATTCCTAGGTCAGAGACATGACATTCTGTCATAGAAATTCGGAAAATAATCTGAGATAATTAAGCATTTTCGTCAGTAAAGTTGTCTACATTGTTAGTAAAATATTGATAGATTGCTTAAGCCTAGGAAATATTACTGCCACCATTATAGCTTGTAACAAAAATATAGTTGTAATGGTTAAGGTATCCCTAGTTAACCATGATAGAAATTATAGCATTGTTAATTCACTGAAGGGGTGACAAGGACGAGAATGGCCCAAGAAAAGAATGTCTCATTGAATTAGATTAAATTACTCATAATCCGATTAAAAATTGGTTGGTTAGCATCATAAAAGTAAAAAAAAAAAAAAAATTATATGTGGTACTTTCAAATCTTTTAAATTCTTATGATATAAATTTTTTAAAATCCAATAAGTAACAAATCCTGATTAAAAAAACTGTAACAAAATTTTAAAAGTCATTACATTCTTAAATAGTCTTTTAAAATCCACTGAACTTATTTATCCATAAACAATCTTTTAAAATCTTAATTGAATACACCCCCATAAAACTTCTTTTTCCTCAAAATAAAATATTTGGGAAATTATCATCTCTCCACCTAAAATTTATTTAATATTCAAAAAATATATTTGAAAAAATATTATCTATGCACCCAAAATTTTATAATTCTTGCATAGATTTTATTATCCATCCACTTTAAATTTAGCTGTTATTTGGAAAGATAAAAACCCAAATTTTAGGTGGGAAATATTTTTTTAATAGCATTTACTATACATATATCATTTTCTCAAAAAATTGTTATTCGTAATATCAATTAATTTTCAAGTAGATAGATTACCACCTTTAAGTGACGTAGAATTATTCATGAGTCATTTCATTGTAGTTTTCTAATTTGGTTTGTGTTTTGATTCAAATAAATACATATATGTATTTAGAATATATGCAGGGAGTCTGTGACTACAATGGGTGGAGTGTTGGGGTCTTGTATACAAAGTATGCCTGAGATACTCGTATGTGAGACACTACCTCTCCAATATCCGATCATCGAGTACGTCCTCAAGTCATATAGACAGATTAATAAGAATTCCCAAGCTATATGAATATTCTTCATAATGAAAGTAACCATAATCCTTGTTCTAGTTGAGAACCCTTCTGAAGTCATCTTGATTTATTATCAGAAGTTCGAGGCGAGTTATGAAAATAGATAGTAAAATTCTAAGAATAGCCACCCAGAAGAGACCAATAAGGTTTCTAAGGTTAAAAAAGAAAGAATTTGACACAAGTCAAGATAGGTAAGTTAGCAGTACTAGTAACAATCCATGGATCATACCAATTCCAGTAGGAACCCACGTAAGTATGAAAGGACATACCCATGAGATTGAAGACACTCGGGAGTTAGCAAAAGGGGGATCAATACAAATTATAAGTTTGGTGAAGTAGCCTACAACAAAAGCAGAACTCCATGAAGATAAACAACCACTAGTCTCAGTAGTACAGCTTAAAGCCAAGAGAAAAGTTATGGAAATAAATAATATAGACTGATGCAGAAAATAACAAGGAAGTTCAGTACACGTATAAGCATATATAACGTAGTTTGAAGACAATATTGTAAATGAAGACCTCTGAATGGTTGATAAGAGTTGTGGAACCTTAATATATGGAGAAGTTGATGCGAATCCCAATAAGGATTTGGACAAGCAAAGAATATCATCTGACTGGATAGACAAATCACGACGCAACGAGATAGCCGAACTAAAAAGTTCAATGAAACCTAGATAAGAATCATAAGATGGTAATATTTTATACAAGATAAAGTGAT